>JAPDVR010000006.1:4966341-5166341 GCA_026230005.1 Gila orcuttii
ATTAGTATATATTATAATCCATATAATTAAATAATCCATATAAAGTGTTGTACACTGTAAAATAAAACAACAACGGTCAAATGAACGAAACCATAAAATTATAGTAAAATATCTTAATTCAAATGTTAAATAACAGTGTTTTTCTCTGACACCTTTAATGAAGTGTGCATTGAGAGATATAATGGCCTCATATAGCTCAACTTACTGTCTCTGCAATTTTCCTCTGATAACAATTCTCTCTAGCTTTCTGTTAAATTTGTTGTTTCACACACCAGTATAGGGTACAAACAGGGCTAAAAGCACACCTTAAGAAAATATGCTTTTCAAAATTCCCATGGTCTATGTGTCACAAACACAAGAGGAGACAGACCGGTTTAGGTGAACACAGTGTTTAATAAAAGCAGGGTGTTGGTGGTGGAACAACGGGAACCAGATGATGGTGAGAGCATGGTGACTTGTAGAATGATGATGATGGTGACTTGTAGAATGATGATGATGGTGACTTGTAGAATGATGATGATGGTGACTTGTAGAATGATGATGATGGTGACTTGTAGAATGATGATGATGGTGACTTGTAGAATGATGATGATGTGACTTGTAGAATGATGATGATGATGTGACTTGTAGAATGATGATGATGTGACTTGTAGAATGATGATGAGGTGACTTGTAGAATGATGATGGTGGTGACTTGTAGAATGATGATGATGGTGACTTGTAGAATGATGATGATGATGTGACTTGTAGAATGATGATGATGTGACTTGTAGAATGATGATGGTGGTGACTTGTAGAATGATGATGATGATGATGATGGTGACTTGTAGAATGATGATGATGGTGACTTGTAGAATGATGATGATGTGACTTGTAGAATGATGATGATGATGATGATGATGGTGACTTGTAGAATGATGATGATGATGATGATGATGGGGACTTGTAGAATGATAATGGTGACTTGTAGAATGATGATGGTGGTGACTTGTAGAATGATGATGATGGTGACTTGTAGAATGATGATGGTGACTTGTAGAATGATGATGATGGTGACTTGTAGAATGATGATGGTGATGATGATGGTGACTTGTAGAATGATGATGATGTGACTTGTAGAATGGAATGACGGTGGTGACTTGTCGAATGATGATGATGGTGACTTGTAGAATGATGATGATGATGGTGACTTGTAGAATGATGATGGTGATGATGATGGTGACTTGTAGAATGATGATGATGTGACTTGTAGAATGGAATGATGGTGGTGACTTGTCGAATGATGATGATGGTGACTTGTAGAATGATGATGATGATGGTGACTTGTAGAATGATGATGATGGTGACTTGTAGAATGATGATGATGGTCACTTGTAGAATGATGATGATGACTTGTAGAATGATGATGGTGACTTGTAGAATGATGATGATGATGATGGTGTAAAGACTCAGGGGCGGATCTAATCCGTGGGGATTTGCATATCATAATTAATAATTGGTAATTAATAATTATTCATACATGTTTGGATTAGATCAGTCTTACATTTTAATAAATCTCCTGCTAAGGGATGATATGTCATTTTACCTGCATGCATGCATGTGTATCCTTGCAATTAACCACAAGTTGATTGTAATTAATTACACGGACCACGTCCTACAAAACAAGGCAAGGCAAGGCAAGTTTATTTATATAGCACATTTCATACACAATGGTAATTCAAAGTGCTTTACATAGAAGAAATTAAAATAATCAAAAGAAATCAGAATAATTACAACAGTTTAGAATAAAAATAAAATACAGAAATAATCAAATGAAATCAGAATAGTTAAAACATAAAATAAAATACAGTACGAACAGTCGGACAAGCAGTGGCACAGTGCTCATTCAGTAAATGCACAGTTAAACAGATGTGTTTTTAGTCTGGATTTGAATGTGACTACTGTAGGAGCACATCTGATCTCTTCTGGAAGCTGGTTCCAGCTGCGGCTGGCATAGTAGCTAAAAGCAGACTCACCATGCTTAGAGTGAACCCTTGGTATTTCTAGCTGATGTGATCCTAATGATCTGAGTGATCTGTTGGGTTTATATTCAGTGAGCATATCTGCAATGTATTGAGGTCCTAGGCCATTGAATGATTTATATACCAGTAATAATACCTTAAAATCAATCCTATATGTAACTGGCAGCCAGTGTAAAGACACGAGGACTGGTGTGATGTGTTCATATTTTCTGGTTCTGCTCAGAATCCTAGCGGCAGCGTTCTGTATGAGCTGCAACTGTCTTATGGTCTTTTTTGGAAGGCCAGTGAGGAGTCCATTACAATAATCCCACCAGTAGGGGATGAAAGCATGCACAAGTTTCTCTAAGTCTTGACTGGAAACAAAGCATCTAATTCTTGCAATATTTTTCAGGTGATAGTATGCTGATTTAGTTATTGCTTTGACATGACTACTGAAACTAAGGTCTGACTCTAGAGACACACCAAGATTCCTGACTTGATTTTTAGTTGCTTGACCCCTAGACTGAAGGTATGCATTCACCTTGAGAACTTCATCTTTGTTTCCAAACGTAATGACTTCAGTTTTGTCTTTGTTTAACTGAAGAAAGTTTTGGCACATCCAATTGTTTACTTCATCAATGCATTGGCAAAGGGAGTCAATGGGGCTGTAATCGTTAGGCGATAGGGCTAAGTAGAGCTGTGTGTCGTCTGCATAGCTGTGGTAAGAGATTTGGTTCTTTCTCATTATTTGGCTCATTGGGAGCATGTACAGGTTGAATAGGAGTGGCGCAAGAATTGAGCCTTGAGGGACTCCGCATGTCATGGGTGTCCACTCAGACGTATGGTCTCCTATACTCACATAATAACCTCTCCCTACCAAGTATGACCTGAACCATTTTAGGACTATCCCAGAAAGCCCGACCCAGTTTTCCAGCCTGTCAAGAAGTATGTTGTGATCGACAGTATCAAATGCAGCACTGAGGTCGAGTAGTACCAGCACTGATAATTTGCTTGTATCAGTATTTAAGCGAATATCGTTTATTATCTTTATGAGCGCTGTCTCTGTGCTGTGATGTGGACGGAAACCAGATTGAAAATTGTCAAAGTATCCATTCGAGCTTAAGAATTTGTTCAGCTGATTGAAGACAACTTTTTCAATGATCTTGCCTATGAAAGGAAGATTTGAGATCGGTCTATAGTTGTTTAATATGGTCTTATCCAGATTGCTCTTTTTCACAATAATAACCAACTGCAGAACCTGCAGAACCATCACGTCATAACAGTCTGAGGACCACAGCGCCAGCCCGACTGTCTGAGGGCGGAAGTGGGCGGGGTTGCAGTCCGATGTCGGAAGTGTACGGAGTTCATGTTTAAACATGTGTTTAGACTAGACAGTTAAAGATTTTTAGACAGTAAAAGATAGACAGTAAAAGGTTTAACTATGGCGGAGCACACTGTAGAACAAGGAAAAGAAGAAGAGAAAGGGGTAAAAAGAAGTTATATATTTGATGGATGCAACATACTTAACATTATAACGTTACGCTTATACAAAACGGCTCTGTAGGCTACTGAAATGTTTTTTTGAAAGGAAGTATTTTGAAAGGAAGTATTTTATAAGTTAATATTTAACAATATCCCAGTATCACTTTGTTGGATTACATATTCATGGTTTGTGATTTAATTTGTTGTTGGCGTTGTATTTTACAGCATTTGTTAAATTTTCTGACCATGACAATTGCATTAATTGTATTTGATTTCACCTATAGAAACACATATCGATTCAGAGAGGGTCAGCACTACCACTTCTGATCCAATGCACAACATGTTGCAGAAATTTTCACTGCCCATTTTGTGATGCCAGCACCTTTAAACCAACAAGACGGAACAAATTGACCAGTCATATGAAAATCCACTTCAAAAAGGCTGTTGTTCATGTTGTTCAAAAATTATTTTCAATTGAATAAAATGTTCAAACTCTCAAGCTTTGTTTTCATTGTATTATTTATTTTTAATTGTATGCTTTGTTTAATGTATAATATTGTTAATCAATCTTAAATATACATTTTCAATTAAATCGTTTAAAACAAAGTCTTTATAATAACGTTGTTTTAAACTTCAAAACGTTCCAAAACACGGAAGTAGCGTAATGCCTTGCCGCGCCCACTTCAGCCCTCAGACTGTCGGGCTGGCGCTGTCGTCCTCAGACTGTTATGACGTAATGGTTCTGCGGTTCTGCAGTCAGACCTATCTCCTTTTTCAGGAGGGGCTTGACAACTGCAGTTTTCAGGGAGTTCGGAAAACTCCCAGAGAGAAGTGATGCATTTACCACTTCTAGGAGATCTGCTTCTAAGCTGTGTAACACAATTTTGAAAAAAGATGTGGGAAGTGCGTCAAGGGCGCAGGTTGATGTTTTAAGGTGCTGTACGGTTTCTTCCAAAATTTTGCCGTCAATTTCTTCGAAATCAGACATAGTGACTATTTCCTCAGGTTGTGGTCTGATCTGTCTGACCCCAGCGCAACTCAAGGATGAGCTGATCACCTTTCTGATATTATTGATTTTCTCAGAGAAGAAAGAAGCAAACTCACTGCACTTGCTCTCTGAGAGCATTTCACTGGGAATCTGGCGTGGGGGGTTTGTCAGTCTCTCTACAGTAGCAAAAAGAGTGCGTGTGTTGTTTATATTGCTGTTTATAATATTCGAGAAGAAAGTCTGTCTAGCTTTGCCTAGTTCCTTATTGAAAGCATGGATGTTGTCTTTGTAGATGTTATAATGGACTACAAGTTTTGTCTTCCGCCACATGCGCTCTGCTTTTCTGCATTGTCTTTTCATATTTTGCACTGCTGTTGAGTTTCTCCAAGGTGCTTTTTGTCTGCCATTCTTTTTCCTGACTTTCACAGGAGCAATATCATCAATTACATTCTTAACTTTTGAGTTAAAAGAATCAAGGAGAAAATCAACAGAGTCAGCAGATATGCTTGGTGTTAAAGATATAGCCTTCATAAATAGTACACTAGTGTTCTCATTTAAGCATCTCTTCTTGACAGACACAGATGTAGCTTCAATGGCAGGAGAGATCAAAATATCAAAGAAAATACAAAAATGATCAGACAGTGCTACATCCTTAATAACAATCAATGAAATGTTTAGGCCCTTGCTGATAAGTAAATCTAGAGTGTGTCCACGATTATGTGTGGGTCCATGTACATGCTGAGTCAGATCAAAAGTTTTTAAAACAGTTTTGATTTCTTTTGCCATATTGGTTTCTGCATTATCTATGTGAATGTTAAAATCTCCAGCAATTGTAAAACAGTCAAACTCTGAGGAAATTGTTGATAACAGTTCTGTAAAGTTCTCAGCTAAGGCTGTAGAGTATTTTGGAGGCCTGTATACAATGATAAGTAAAATGCGTGGAGCACCTTTTAACACAATACCCAGATATTCGAAAGACGGGTAATTCCCAAATGATATTTGCTTGCATTGATAGACATCTTTAAAAAGAGCAGCTAAACCTCCACCTCTTCTGACAGCTCTGCAGACACTCATAAAAGTAAAGTTAGGAGGGGCTGTTTCATTGAGGACTGTTGCACTGCAGCTGTCTTCTAGCCAAGTTTCATTTAGAAACATAAAATCCAGGTTGTATGTGGTTATTAAGTCATTGACTAAAAGTGATTTATTTTTAAGTGAGCGGATGTTTAGAAGTGCTAACTTAACAGTTTTACTTTTTGACCCCACAGCAATCTTAGTTTGGCGTGTAATAGGCACCAGATTAGATGGGTTTGCTGTACAGCTTTTGAAGGCCTTAGATTTTCTATCATGTAATCGAACAGCAATAGAGAAAGAGAAAGATACAGGCACACTGGGTTCCCGCTTGTTCTGTAAACATTTGACAAAGTTATTGTTATCATAGCGGGGACCCGACACATATCACTGAGAGTTGATATCAGTTGTTTTTGGTTCACCTCGAGCCGCTGGAGGAGGGTGTGGGCCCTGGCGCTGTGGCAGAGGCCGAAGAGCTCTCATGGGAGGAGGGGGAGGGCGAGCTGGGCCCGCAGGCTTTGGTGGTTGCGGGGCCTGCTGTTTTTTAGTTGGTATCTGTGGGCTTGCAGCAAAAGAGTGGGATAGTCTAGTTCCAGCATACACCAGTTGTTCCATTTTCTCTGAGAAGCACAGAAGTGGAGATGCTGGAGAGAGAGATAACGTGTCTGGTGAGAGGGGATGTTCCTCTGGTGTTATCGGAGGCTGTGATATGCTGTCCTGGTTTCCCTGGCTGTTTTCCAGAAAGTCGTCCTTGGGTGCTGAATCTTGGAGAAGTGCTAGTGTGTCACAGTCTGTCTGTGGTGAGCTCTGTGGGCAGGACTCAGCTGAGATTGTGTCCGTGAGCAGAGGTTGTTGTGGCTGGGTGGTGTTATCATTGTCCTTGTGTGATGTGTCAACCGTATGTCCATTCAGGTAAAGAAGTAAAGTCCTGTGGTCATTCATACTGTATCCAGGTGTGTGTGTGCCATTCAGGTTGAGTGGATTGGTACACAATGCAGATGGATGACGGAGGGCGAAGTAGATATTGTCCTTTAGCACTCTTGAACCAAGTTTGTTTGGGTGGTGGCCATTCTGTTGAAACAGTTGCCTCTGACTCCAGAAAAGATTGAAGTTGTCAATGAAGTTCACTCCTTTTATATTGCAGGTTTTTTGCAGCCATGTATTAAGCCCAAGCAATCGTGAAAACCTGTTTGTTCCTCTTGCTGGGAGTGGTCCACTGATGAATGTTTGAACTTTCAGTCTTTTAAGTGTTTCAGAAAGTTCATTGAAATCCTTCTTAAGGAGTTCAGACTGCTCTTTATGAATATCATTCTTCCCCACATGAATGATGAGTCGATTTGCAGTCTTATGTTTCATCAGAATGTTCTGAAGTTCCCTGTTTATATCAGAAGTTGTTGCTTGTGGAAGGCAGCATGTGGTTGTATCCCTGCTACTGATATTTCTGATTATGGAGTCGCCCACTATCAGAGTCCTGGGCCCGGGTGCGCTCTGAGCTGAGTGCCGCTGTCTGCTCGACCTTGAGCCCCAGTTAGCATTAGTGTTAGCTACAGGCTGATTCAGTCTGTGTTCGATCACATTCATAAAATTTGGGGATTCCTCATTCATTAATACTTCAAATCTGTTCTCGAGATGTATCGGCGGTGGTAGGAGACCAGTGTTTGCAATCCTTGTCAGAGCCATATCTGGGGTAGAGGATGCTACTGCGGCAATATGTGATGCTCGTGACAATCTGATGTCTTGAGTGCCTTTGGGTCTCGCTCCCTGTTTGTGCCATCGATTTGTAAGTCGATCGGCTTGTTTCTCTACACTCAGTATAGTCTGTCGAGGAGCACTAGATTCATGGGACTCACCGGCTGTATGCTGAGGGTGTCCATGACGAAGCTCTGTTGTGTGTTCCGTCTGGTTTGGTGGTCCCGCAATTAACTTTGTTTCAAGAACTGCAATCCTTTGTAAAAGTCTGTGGCAGTTTGAGCAGCAAGTAGATTCCAGAGGAGGCATTTTCTTATCCTTATGAATGTAGGCAGTTGTGTTTTCTCTTCCCCGGAATGTAAGCTTTCAGTGGGAGGCTGGTCGAATAAAATAATTCTGCTTTTTTTTTTTGTAGTAATCCAAGCGTTTGAGCACTGTGCTGATTTGCTGAAGTTAAAATTAGGTGATAAAAGGAGATAAAATATAAAAATATAAAAGCGATAGAGCAAAGCGCGGAGCAGTAAGCGAGAGCGTCCGAACAGTCCAAAACAGGCAAAATTAATTAGCTCAATTGTCAGAATAATATTTGTGGGGATCCACAATATCATCCTACTTTATAGGATTTCAGGAAAAGCAATTCTGTGGCCACAAGAATTGGGTTTCCTGCCCTTCAAACACATACTCTTTAAAGTATCTTTAATTTGCAAGCTTGTAGCTATAAGACCTTTGGACACTTAAGGGACCTGAAGGCGTGCGACCTCTGACATATATAGCAATTGTAAGTCGCTTTGGATAAAAGCGTCAGCTAAATGAATAAATGTAAATGTATGTAAATGTGACTTGTAGAATGATGATGATGTGACTTGTAGAATGATGATGATGGTGACTTGTAGAATGATGATGATGATGGTGACTTGTAGAATGATGATGATGGTGACTTGTAGAATGATGATGGTGACTTGTAGAATGATGATGATGATGTGACTTGTAGAATGATGATGATGATGGTGACTTGTAGAATGATGATGATGATGGTGACTTGTAGAATGATGATGGTGGTGACTTGTAGAATGATGATGATGATGGTGACTTGTAGAATGATGATGATGGTGACTTGTAGAATGATGATGATGGTGGTGACATGTAAAATGATGATGATTGTGACTTGTAGAATGATGATGGTGGTGACTTGTAGAATGATGATGATGGTGACTTGTAGAATGATGATGATGGTGACTTGTAGAATGATTATGATGGTGACTTGTAGAATGATGATGATGTGACTTGTAGAATGATGATGATGGTGGTGACTTGTAGAATGATGATGATGGTGGTGACTTGTAGAATGATGATGATGATGGTGACTTGTAGAATGATGATGATGATGGTGACTTGTAGAATGATGATGATGATGATGGTGACTTGTAGAATGATGTTGATGATGGTGACTTGTAGAATGATGATGATGATGATGATGGTGACTTGTAGAATGATGATGATGGTGACTTGTAGAATGATGATGGTGGTGACTTGTAGAATGATGATGATGATGGTGACTTGTAGAATGATGATGATGATGGTGACTTGTAGAATGATGATGATGGTGACTTGTAGAATGATGATGATGACTTGGTGATGACTGAAGTGGATTCTCTGTGCAGGTGACGAGTGAACACGTAGACAGGCGATCTGGATCAGGATGACGGACGGAAGACGGACAGGAGACTGGATACAGGACGAGACGATCTCAGGTGAGTAGATTTGGTAAGGAATCTGACATAAAGCAGTGTATGCTACAGACAAGGAGTGAAAGGTGAACGGGGGATATAAAGGGCATGTTGATGAGGGAGTGCAGGTGCATATTATTATTTCTTTTTTTTATTGAACTGATGGAGCAACATATTTTGTGAGAGAATAAATCATAAAAGTGCTTTGTTTTGTTTGAATTGTTTATAAATGTATGAGTATTTGCAGCGAGTTTCTGTATTCGGTTGGTGTAAAAAAATTTTTTCTATCTGTCCCTCTACTTGTGATTTTTAGTTTCGCTTTAGTTTCGCTGTCGCTTTCGCTGTGAGACCCGGTTTATTTCCTGGAATTGTTAGGGTGACTATAGGGGCTTGATGAAATATAACAATAGTCAATTGAGGATATCCTGCTTTTGTAAAAATATTATATATCTTCTGTTTTCCTGTATGCAGCAAAAAAAAAAAAAAAAGACAGACTTCAGCAAATGCCCTTAAAAATAATTTAATCACGGACGGGAGAGTTCTCGAGCATTTCTCAGAGAATCTCTCCCAAAAAGAAGAATACTTAAGGTTTTTATAGGATAGAGACATATACAACAGTAAGATTAACGTAACCTATTACTCATTTTCATTCAATTTGATTGGCTCAATCTGTGCAAAACAACCCCCCACTACACGCTCTGTTACTGGCAGAGCACATTTAGATCTCAAACCATTAAAAAAATGGAGAAGGTTGGAAGTTAATTTGATTAATCAATGTCATAAGACCGTTATAGACTTTTATATTTTTTAGCCAGCATCTCAAAGTTTCCACTGGTTTCCACACACCAACCTCAGAGTACATTTTGTTCAAGTGTTTGAATGTTAGGCCTGTAGGAGAAATAAGGTTAGATATTAGAATTATGATAAGTTTAAAATACAGTTTAATATATACTGTATATATATATTTTTTTAAATCCATCACAGTTTCTTTACAAAAGTGACATCACTAACTACTGGCCTGGCAGCAGAATACAGTGCTTTTAGTTGTTTTTGCGAATCCTTACAATGTTGGACAGAAGACTTCTCTGTGGTATTTTTTTGTTCAAAGTCTTAAAATGAAAAAAAAAAAAACATCAAGCCTTGGTAGGCAGTTTTTGTTATCACTTTTAATTTATTTTAATTGGTTGCTTTTCTTTTTACAATAAACACAAATATAAAGGTAAATAAAACTTCATTATTAAAGTATAAAATACAATAATCATGCTTTGAGTCAGAGGTGTAGTCAGCTCTGGGCTTCTAGGTGTTGGGGGTATACTGCTATACAAATGAAGGTGACTTGACCTGACTTGACTACTACATGTTTAACCACGTTCTCTCCCTTTTGGGAGATTAATTATTGTGATTCATATTCTTTTGCTATACTATAAATACCTTTTAGCAACTGTAACCAGTTCTCATTCTGGTTGGAATATTTTGCCATCTTCAAAGCAAGATTTCAGGCTCTCTAGCTTTCTCCCATATCTCAACCACTTGCTTTGTGTCATTCGTATTTATTTCACTACATAATGACCATACGATGCTAGAAATACCCAGCTGTTTCCAATTCTAATTTCTTTGTTCACCTTTGTTCCTTTAATTGTAATCACCAAAGGTTCATGGCCCAAAAATATATGCCTAATACCATACAGTATATACCAGCAAATTACTTTGTTTAATGTCTTCCAGATATTCATTGCATTTAATCCACTGTAACCCAGACCATAAACATTCATGTGCTTGCCTATTGTCTCTTGGTCATTATTACTTTGAGGATAACTCATCCTATTCCTGGCAAACAACACACAATGCTCTTTCTTTTAACCCAGTGACTCATTGAAATATACTGTATTTCCTCATTTGGTGGGGGGTGGGGTAACTGGTTTAACCTTTAGTTCCATTATGAAGTGAATATGTTATAATAACTTCCCCAAATAAATTTAACTCCACCAACACTTTTCTGCATTTTATTTATTTATTTAATTAGCTAGTTAGTTTTAGAGGTTTTATTAGCCTACCTGTCTGTCTCTATCATTTTTGTTCAATGTTTGCTGACAATCTACTTTTCATTTTATCAACAAATTAACCTCAGTCCTAATAATAACTCTCTGACTAGTTATCTCTACTAACTTTAGATCTTTTGATCTGGATTGCTCCTGTCTGTAGTACTGGATTGCTCCTGTCTGCCTTGCTGCTGGTCTGCGTCTGTAAGCTCTGTATAGTTTTCTGTTTGAATCTATATTAGAAATTGTCTAATATTGCCTATCACATTAATCTGATATCGCTAGCTTTTATCTAAATCATTATCGCTAGCACAACACGCTAGTATCTCGCTAGTCTGTTAACCTGCCATCCGTGCTTGCCTTCTTTTTTTTTTCTCTTGCGCACTCGCGCCTTTTACGAGTCTATCAAGCAACTAAGGTAAGTAGAATCAGTCAACAAACACGGTGAGTAATGTCTTCTCCTCTTATTGTCATTTGCACTTCGTGTCACATGTATAGTATAGCTTTCTCTGTCAGCATTAAAGGATATACATGTGATAAATGCAGGGAGACAGTCAGGCTGACGAAGAAGATTTCAGAACTAGAGACACACATCCAAACTTTAACCGAGGATAGTAAGAGTGCAAGGGCTTTAGATACTGCTTTGGATGAGACTAGCTTAGTGAACTCTGTACATTGTTCGGTTTCAGCTGTAGAGCCCGTGCAGCAGGGCAACTGGGTACCGTGAGGTGGAAAACAACCCTCTTCTGTTCCGATAACAACATTAAACAGGTTCTCCCCTCTCAGTGAAACACCCACTGAGACTCCTGTTGAATGTGCCCTAGTTATTGACGATTCTATTACACGGAACGTGAAAATAAAGACACCAGCCACCATAGTCACATGTTTGCCGGGAGCCAGAGCGCCTGACATCAAAGCAAATTTAAAAGTGCTGGCGAATGCTAATCGTAAATTCTCTAAGATTATTATTCACGTCGGCACTAATGATGTTCGACTTTGCCACTCGGTAAAAAACTGGATGACTAGTAATTTCCTACTACTTAATTCTGAAAAACTTCAGACAAAAAAACTTCCTCACATACTAACCAAGAATACTGTCTTACACTTGATGGCTGTAAATACGTTTTATTGCGTCTGCCCGCATGGTTGGCCACCAGAAGCTGTTCCGAAGAAGGTAAAAAATGGCAGAAATTCCAGGATGAACGGAGCTGAGCAAGGAATGAACTTGCTGTAACACTTTCTTACAGAGATCCTGAGGTACAAAAGTTTTGTCAGGAGGGCATCTGGGAGGGGGGGTCTTTTGTGAATTGGCTTGAGTGAGTTGAGTGATCGGGGCCACGATTAATGACTCTGGAAGTAGTGTTTCCTTGGGCTTAATGGGAGTTAAACAGTCGTGTTGGCGTGATAAGGCATCTGCTTTAGTGTTCTTTGAACCGGGACGATAGGTAACGGTGAAATCAAATCGTGTAAAGAAGAGAGTCCACCTGGCCTGTCTGGGATTGAGTCTTTTGGCAGATCGCAAATATTCCAAATTCTTGTGGTCAGTTAGAAACACAAAAGGATGTTTAGGCCCCTCCAGCCAATGACGCCACTCCTCCATAGCTGATTTCATGGCCAACAATTCCCGATTTCCGACATCATAGTTCTGTTCGGCTGGATTGAGTTTGCGGGAATAATAGGCACAAGGATAGACCTTGGGTGAACAGGAGTTCCAGATCAGGGTGATGGGAGCAGATGTGAAACGTGACTTAAGTTCTGCGAAAGCCTCCTGAGCTGCAGTTGACCATGTGAGATGTGATGAATTTCTCTTAGTCATACAGGTTAAGGGAGAAGCCACCGAACTGAAATTTCTGATAAAGCGTCGGTAGAAATTAGCAAATACCAAGAATCGTTGTAATTCCTTTAAGGTTGCCGGTTGTGTCTAGAACAGCTTTGACTTTCTTCTCGTCCATAGCGACTCCCTCCTGACTGATGATGTAGCCCAAAAATGATGTGGTATTCTGGTGAAATTCGCACTTCTCTGCTTTGGCATATAACTAGTGATCATGAGTCATTGTAATACTGTCCTTACGTGTTGCACATGTTCCTCATAGGTGTTGGAATAGATGAAAATGTCAACGATGTAAACGCTTACCCAACGGTTTTGCATGTCCTGAAAGACGTCATTGATAAAGGATTGATATACGGAAGGACTGTTGGCAAGCCTGAAGGCCATAACCAAATATTCATTGTGCCTTGTGCTGGTAGAAAAGACTATTCCATTCATTACCCTCCCTGATGCGAATGAGATTATAGGTGTAATAATAAGTGTTTTATTATTATTATTAGCTCTTTTAATGGAAATGTAACCTTATTCAGACATTTTTTAGTCACTTTGGAAGCAGAATTCTTTTGTTTTTCAGTTTGTTAAAGGCACACTATGCAAGAATTTGACTTTAATATAACAGCTTCAAAGTCATTTCACATCAACAACAACATATGAAGCACGGAGAGTTTGCGTTCTATATTGTATGTTGTTGCGCTTGCTGGTAGTATGTCATTTTTTACGATGCTGTTCATTCATCCATTGTTGATAATTAGACCAATAATTTATCATGAAATTATCATGAGAACAGTTGTCGATATCTCACATAATTATCAGGACACAAATAAAGTTAAGCCTAGAGGTTGTAAATAGTGTAAACGAGCACAAATTGCAAACTATTATGATAAATTGCAATAATCATGTCTAATAACATCATAACGGCGAATGTTATGAAATAATGCGACGTACATTTAACTTTATTGATGTCATCTGCCATTTTGTAATGTTTACATTACAATCAAAAAACACAAATGAAATTATACAGTAGGTGTTGGAGAGGATTTGGACTGTTAGGTTCTGATTAGGTGATGGATGAGTAAACCCTTCTGGGTGCCGGTAAGAGCACAAATAATGAGGAGACAGGTGATCAGATTAATTATTTGTATTGGAGGTAGAGGGATGAGCCACAAAGGTATATTCAATGATGTACATAGTTTTGAAGGTCAGTGACTGACATCATGATAATACAGCTGCAGCAATCACCACGAACGAACAGGAATTGACAACTTTACAGCTGACAGCTCGCACAGATCACACATACACAGCAGATAGCGGCAGCTCAACTAACTACTGTACACTGCTCGGCATATTACCATGACTACGGTTTCAGAATAAAAGTCCCAACTGAATGAGCCTTTAATACAGTAGGCCTAGACTATAGGCTATTTACTTGTGATTTAGCAGCAATCATGTAAAAAAGTTATAAGCCAGCAAACGCGGTAGGCTACATTATTATTATAAAGTAGTCTAACACTTGACATATAGTTATTATTATCCTTTTACCATCATCAGTAGTTCAGTAGACTATGCAGTATGCAGTAGCCTAATATTTGTATGAAATCGTGAAACATTACCTGGTCAATATCTTCGGAGTCTATTTGTGCCTGTTGCATGCCCGACGCTTCTATTGGCGCTTTTCCACTGCATGGTACGGTACGGTTCGGTTCGGTACGGCACGCTTTGGCGCGGAACGGTTCGGCTCGCTTCGCTTTTCCACTGCGTGGTACGACTCGGCGCTGCACGGCTCGGCTCGGTTCGCTTTAGCTCGGTTGCTTTTCCACTGCAGTTAGTACCGCTTCAAAGTGGGTGGGATTATGACTGATGATCGTTATAGTTTATCCGCTCCTCGACAACCAACAAGAGGAACGTCTGCGCTTCTCGTCCACTGACCACGATTCAGCCATTTCTTTTTTGAAAGTTTTTTTTCTTCAAGCAAGTCAAGCAAGTAGTTTTAAAACAGGTGCTACAGCGGTGGCTGTTTACTGGCTATTTAAATCTAGCGGGTTTGATGTCTCGCAAATACAATGACGCTAGTGACGATTCTGTCTGTCTGACCAATCAGTGATCTACAGTGCTTCCACGTCACATTTTAGTATCGGTACGGTACGCTTGGAACCTCAACAGAGCTGGTACCATTTAAAGCGAGCCGTACCGTACCGTACCATGCAGTGGAAAAGCGCCATTAATACCAGGCGTAAACGGGGCCTTTTTTAAAGATGTTGTTGCATTTAGACCAGCAGTTTTTAAACGCAAGGATACGTCTTAGTAAAAGCCTCTTAAGAAATGCATCTGATCAACCCCTGAACCTGAAACTAGCCTAATTATACAGTTGAGACAGATGAGTTTCACACATCATCCATATATCACTCCTGTAGCTGGAGTGCATGACCGCTTAATGACCCCTGAAACAGACTCAAATTATGTAAGTCGCAATGTTATTGATCACAGAAAGAGAAATCAGGGGGCAACAAAAGCAGCAAGATCAAGTGTACAACACAAAAAACATCCTTTCGTTTAAACCGATGAAAATGGTATTGAAATCAAACAGCTGTTATGATCTGGGAAGTATTTCTCGATGTTCATGTAAATGAAGTGTGTGCATGAATTATAAATGTGCAGGGCGGCCGGGGCACTCGAGTCAGAATCCGGTCTTTGCTTACGCTTGTTTTAAATCCTCAACACTAGAAAAAAACTGCATTTGCTTTGAAACAATTTTCACTCAGGAATTGCTAGTTAATTTCACAATTACAAAAGAAACGGCAAGCAAAACATTGATTTAAATGTAAAATTTTGAAGTAGAAAGACTGAAATAGTATTTTCTTGTAAAATCTTTATTTACAACATAAAAAAATATTTTTTTGAGTTTATCCTGAACTTAGTATTTTATGTGTACATCTCTGATCTTTATATATACTCATCTCTGACGACTCGGTAGGGTTTAAACTATGCCAGAGATGGGAAAGAATGGCTCTGTGCTTCATTCACCAAAAATTACAGTATGCATGATAACAAAATGTGTTCCTAAGTTTGTTTTGTGTGTTTTTGCCTCCACAGGAAGCTGATCTCTCTCCCTCACACACGCACACATGCTGGAAGTGCGATGTTGAGCTGTGAAGCAGAACTGTTGATGGCTGGATGTAGGTGAGCATTGGAGCGCGCTCTGCTGGACGATCACAGTTAACACACATCTACAGAAATGGGACAGATGGATGTTTTGTCTTTACCATCCTCTAAATAAACAACAGCATAGCAAACACAATATGTGTGATGTTTCTCAAATGTTTTTATTTTCTCTCTTTATATCTCTTTATATAACTGTTTCTCTCTGTACATCTTCTCTTTTGCGCAGGGGGCCAATGGTGTGTTAAAGGCGCCATGGGGAGCTGTTGTAGCTGTCCCGATAAAGAGATCATCCCTGACAACCATCACAACAAATTTAAAGTGAGCAACGAAACGGTCTGAAGATGTCTGTCTGTCACACACAACAGATTCCATGCCTTAGAGTAAAGTTCTCATTTTTGTTAATATACCAAATCATTCAATGCTCTAATAAGAAAATAAATCAGCTCTTGTGTTCTCAGAGGATCAGAAACTGTTCTTACTTTACCCAAGATGCCTCTGTGTGTGTCAATGGAAGAACGTGTGTTTACTGAGGCCAGATTCTTACTATGCCATATACATTTACTACCAGGCAGAAGTTCAGACTCATCATTCTAGTAGGAAAATTACAAATAATCCCAAAACTGTGAAATAACAATGTAATATGGGAATTATGTAGTGACCCAAAAAACCCTAAAATAAATTCATTTATTTATTTTAACACATGATTTAGATTTTAGAAGTGTGCAGATGCTGAAAGTGGTGTGTGTGTGTTTGTAGGTGATAAACGTGGATGATGATGGTAATGAGCTGGGCTCGGGCGTGATGGAGTTAACAGAGGAAGAGCTCATTCTGCACACGCGCAAACGAGACGCCGTTAAGTGGCCCTACCTCTGCCTGCGTCAATATGGCTACGACTCCAACCTCTTCTCCTTTGAGAGCGGCCGGCGCTGCCAAACCGGTCAAGGTGAGACTCACAAGCTAACTTAGTCTCTCCATCAGATCTGCTTTTACTGTATGACTGATATTTGTTGCTTTATGCACACAAGTTTGACCCATGCTTTTTTGTTTAAAGGTGAAGACCCAACTTTATGTATGTCTTGTAAAATTCCCTTATCTGTCAAACATATTTTATTAGATTGTCCTATTAACGCAAGCAGAATGCTCTGTTATGAAGTTACTTCATTGAAGGACATATTTAATGAGATTATGCCATGAAAATAGCTTTGAATGCTGACATTAAATACAATAATCTGAATCTGAATCTGTTGCTTTATGTGTCAATCCCATTCATTCTTCACTCCTCTTCAGGGATATTTGCGTTCAAGTGTGTACGGGCCGAGGAGATTTTTAACATGCTGCAGGACATCATGCACAACAACAGCATCAGTGTTGTGGAGGAACCAGTGCTGGAGCCTGAGCTTCCAGTGACGCCACACACTCCCACCAGTAAGAAAAGACACACTTCCAGCCCTCACATTCATATTGGACTCTCTTACTAACTCTTCAATCGCTCTCTCTACAGCTCCTGGTTACTCTGTCCCAACAGTAGCCAATGGAATCGTCCGTTACCCGTCATTTGGCGACGCGTCCTCGCGCCCTTCGAGTCGCCATCCTTCAGTGGGCAGCACTAGGTTACCATCAGTAGGGGAGGAATCAACACACCCACTGCTGCTCAATGATGAAACGGTACGCAGACGCACTTCACTTAAAAACACAGGCTAACACTTTATTAGAATGAAGGCTAATCAGCATATTAGAATGATTTCTGAAGAATCATGTGACATTGAAGACTGGAGTAAAAATTCAGCTTTGCATCACAGAAATAAATTATATTTTAAAGTATATTAAAATAGAAAACCATTATTTTAAATTGTAATAATATTTCACAATATTACTGTTTTTTTTTTCTACAAAAATTGTATCAAATAAATGCAGCTTGGTGAGCATAAGAGACTTCTTTTAAAAACATTAAAAATAGTAATGTTTCCAAGCTTTTGACCAGTACTGAATGTTTTGAATGAAAAATGTAATGACATGTTATTAAAGCAGATTTTGTGCGTTCAAGCACTCCTCGCATTTTTATAAGAAACTTTATAAGAAACTTTTCTTCTGATGAATGTACTGTCTGTGCAGTAGGGCTGTCGAAATTAATCGTTTCTACGATGCACCGCGATGCAGACGAGGACGATTCGGTATCGGTTCAGTAAAGGCGGGCGTACACGGTGCGAATTGTGACGGTCGGAAGACCGTATGTCCACGCACACTTTACGAGTGAGTTTATCCGAAAATCGTATGGAGGCAGTGATATACGACACGATTTTATGACCTGCTGAATTCTGAAGAAATCGCACGAAGTTCCGCGCCAAAAACTCTCCCATAACTGCATTTAAATATTGATAAAAGCCGTGATTATTTTGCTACATAGCCTATATAGGCTCGTTTTCAGCACCGGGAAATGGACGTCCGGTCACCCTTGTGTGTGTGTGTGTGTGTGTGTGTGTGTGTGTGTGTGAATGAGTTAAAAAACGTAGTTACGGTAGGCAACACATTCAAAAATAAAATTTCAAGCTCTCTGAATGATTAATTAGCCGTTTAAACCACCTCATGTGAGTGTTTGCAATTCATTTTGCTGCAAGAAGCTAGCGCAGTGAACGGGGCTTGAGTGAGCTTGAGCGCGTTGTGAGTGAGGGCGCGAGTGCCAGATCCCGTGTTGCCAGATCCACATAATGGAAAGGTGACAGTAGTATTCTGGACTTGTTTTTTGGATTAATGTCACACTTTAGGAAGTTATTAAAGTGGTTCGTGATATATTAATCTTATTTCCAAAACACAAGCTTTGAACTTATTTCGGATTTTTATATAATTTCTTTGTTTTTGTTAGTTTTTGCTTGTTTTTCGTAGCAATATCTGGCAACATTGTTCTGTCGGCATTAATAAAAAAAAAATCTTAGGCTGTAGACAAACTGTAATGGCTATTAGGAAGATACAAACGTAATGATCATCGTGACGTGTAAGAATCTGTAAGAAATGTATAACACTATCAAAAACAATAGCATAATACAGATCTGTATGTTACAGAATGAAATATGCCAAATACTGGCCAGCAGGAACACGGCAGATGCTGTTTAGTTAACCTTTCACAAAGTCATCATAAAAACATTAATTGAAGCAGTGTTTCTAGTAGTCCACATCATTTTCGTCTTTCTTCTGTGGATTTCCTCTGCTCCTGATTGGTCAAATTCAGATAGATCGACAAATCGGCCCATTCAACCGCACACACCTCACGAATGCAAGCCGACAGCTCCCGAACTTTTTCAACATGCTTAAAAATTATCGGGAGGTCGAGAGGTGCTCGGCTCGGCTCGTATCTTCCTCGCACACGATACGAGCCGCGACATGCGAGCATAACCGATTTACACGCGATTTCTCCCGAGTGAAAAAAATCATCTGCGAGCTCGTAAAACAGCAAAAAGCCGCCTTAATAGACCAAAACCGGTTATAATGTACTGACGCTTTGCTGACGTCATTTATCGCGCATGTGCTTTGTCGCGGTAGCCGTAGCATAACATTCTTTCTTACATACATTTACATACATACATTACATGCGCATGCAAGTTACATGCGCTTCTTGAGGTACACACACTCAAGGTCTCCCTCTCTCCCTCTCTGCTGTGCGCGCGCTACACGGTTTGAACATACATTCACGTAGCCATTCGGGAGAGTGGATACATTTCCCGGGACAGGTTATTGAAAGATAAATCTGGACAAACCGAGACAGATGGCAACCCTTCCGCACCCGATGGTCAAATTACAATTGTGTTGTTACGCGTGATGCGCGCGTCTCCAGGGTAACATTTATTCACTGATGAATGAGCGCTGCTTTTAAATGAACATTTCTTTAAAACAAAATTGATTTGACAGAATTTCATTTTCTTAATGGCATAAACAGGCTTTAGTCCCATGAAACTTAAACTGGAATGTCTCTGTTTTTGTCACTGCGACTTCCCGAACAGGCGAACACACACGTGCGCGCACGCACACATCACTTTTGAAGTAAAATAGAAAATTGAGGATGCGGTGCATCGCAATGCATCGCGATATCGAATTGAACCGAATCGATGACATGATAATCGTAATCGAACCGTACCGTGAGACCAGTGTAGGTTCACACCTCTACTGTGCAGGTGCACACTTACGTCAACACGGGTCTACAAGAGGAGCGGCGCTGTAGTAGCGGTGGCCACGCCCCTCTGGAGCTCCGGACGTCCAATCCCGAGAGCGCAATCCAAACGTCGGCCAATGAGACTGAAGCCTTGTTTATACTCGACGCGTCCGCAAAATGACGTAATTGCGGTGTGGGCAGTCGTGCGCGTTGGGTGCGCAAGACCCCATTTCGCCTGGCGGTGTGCACGGCACTTTTTGTAACATCGCGCGCGGCGCCGCATCCGAAGATGAACGACTTCGAGCCGAATCTGGCCGAACTGCTACGTCTGTACCAGCATGTTTATGATCCTTCTATACACAGAGACATTTGCATTGATGGGCGACCATAAAAGCCTCTCATTTTGTGAATAGGAACACATTTCGCGACACGCGTCAAGTATAAACAAGGCTTGAGCCGCACGTGGTTTTGGACTCAGAGGGTGTAAAGTTTGTTTTAGGCCCTACGCCTGTCCAGAGACAGATGCTGCTCAAGGAGAGCCCGCAAGATCTCGGCGAGCAGGACGCAGGAGTGGCCGGCTCTAGCACAGATAACGCCACTTCTCCTGCAAAGACAGTGAATGGCTGCACAGGCCTTGCGACAGACTGTGACACCGGTTACGATAGCGATGAGCGCAAAGAGACGCCTCACGAGCAGCAAAACGGCGTGATCGCACCCGTCGGGTCCGGAGCGAGACGAAACAGACCTCCTGTACCGCTTCCCGACGCCCACAACGCCAACAACTCAGCCCAACGGCGGACTGCGCTGCTCAACTACGAGAACCTGCCGGCGCTGCCGCCCGTGTGGGAAACACGCAAACCCAACAACGAGGCGGAGGACGAGGACGATCTCAAGTCGCCCTCTCTGAACGGCTTCCATTCCCTCGATCCCCAGCACAACTACGTCAACACGGAGAACGTCACGGTGCCGCTCAGCGCACACAAACTGCACTGCTCCAGCACTCAGCCCACCGTATTCAGCTTCGACCTCCGAAGGCTCGGGGCGGGCGACCCGCTCCGGCAGCTCAACTACATTGAGTTGGAAATGGACAAAGTGTCGGACTCCAGTGGACCTCACACCCCAAAAACACCCACCACACCCTTACCACCCACCCCCACACGCCGGACTGAGCTGTACGCCGTCATCGACATCGAGCGCACGGCTGCCATGTCCAGCCTGCAGAAAGCACAGCCACGGGACGACGGCACATCCAGGAAAACTCGACACAACAGCACCGACCTGCCCATGTGACCCGACCAGCACTGATCCAGCAAACCAGTCGGTTTACTCATCCCAGAATGCAGGAGTTTATCTCACGAAAACCTGTCAGGTCACATTTCACTGTGATATCTAAATAAATAAATAATTATATTCCACATTTACCCTATTTTCATACCAGCAAACCTGTCGGTTCAGGTCGTATTTTTATACAGCATATGTGGAGTGTTGTAAATTTTAACTGGTGTATGGCAATAAAAAAGAAGCTAATGTGGATCTTAAAAATCGAAATCATCACATTTAATCACATATATACACTAATGTTATTTACTCATGCTCACCAAGGCTGCATTCATTTGATCAAAGATACAGAAAAATTTAAATTGTGAAATATTTTTTACAATTTAAAATAACTTTTCTATCTGAATATATTTTTAAATTGTAATTTATTCCTATGATCTAAGCTGAATTTTTTTAGCATCATTACTCCAGTCTTCAGTGTCACATGATCCTTCAGAAATCATTCTAATATGATTTGCTGCTCAAGAAACATTCCACAAAAAATATTAAGCAGCAAAAACTGTTTGCAACATTGATAAATGGTAATAATTAAGCATCAAATTATTAAAATGATTTCTGAATGATCATGTGACACTGAAGACTGGAGTAATGATGCTGAAAATTCAGGTTTACATCACAGGAATAAATAACATTTTAAAATGTATTCAAATAGAAGTTGTAATTATATTTCAGAATATTATTACCCTTTTCTTAAAAAATAGTTTAAAGGTTTATCATTTTATAAAAGTTTTTGTTTTTGCCAAAACCTGTATTAATTGAACTCTAAAGTTGTTTAAATCCTAATTTTTCAGTCATTTTATGATTTAGGGTTGTTATATAGACATTGAAGTTGTTTAAAAGTTGAACCGCTGATTCCAATTATTATTATTATTATTTTTTATTTTTTTTGAAGAAGAATTTAAAGAGTATTAATAAGTATTATTAGAGTTGATCTCCCCCTCACAAACCCGGGTATGAATTTATGTATGATAAATAATGTGCTTGAAAATGCAGAATATCTTCTTTAAATGGTTTAAAAAAATAACGTTAATTTTCGTTATGCAAATATAAGCTTGTATTTCTTTAGATTCAGGATGAAATATGATCTATGTGTGACAGGTTTTGTGAGATTCACTCAGTTTAAGTACATGTACTCTATTGCCGCAGGTCTGAAACAGGTACAGATGAGGAAACACTAAACGGTTTACCAGACCTCATTCATCAATGCTGTGATGTTTTTCTCTCCTTTTCAAAAATATCCAAGTGTTCGAGATACGTCTTTTATGTGGTTACTTCATTGATGTAAGTCACTCATTTTGCACTTGAGAGCAATAAAAGATGCTCGCTACGGTATTCTAGAATCACATGGTTCACTGCAGTCACTTTAAACACTCGCTCTCACTCCACAGCCCTTCTGCTAGCGTGATCCCAAATGAGAGCGCAAGTGTGTGTGTGTTTACGTCTGTCGACCAAAGACACGCTTCACTGCCCGCCGGATAGACTCCAGTGTATCTGAGCGCCTCTTTTCTTTCTCCTGCCTCTCAGTTGCTAAGAAACCCTGATATTTGAAGTGTTTAGTGCTACAGGTGCAGGTTTAAAAGGTTTTTCAGGTGTAGAATCTGTGCATTTAATAATATTAGTGATTATTTATCAGTGATTATGTCGGTAATGGTAACAATTACAGTGATCGGTAACAATTATCCTACCGAACAGGTACCAGTGTGGGGGGTATTTACGACAGTGCAAGTATACCACAGCGACTCTAGGGGTCGTTGTTTGACAAAAATGGAATTCCTGCATAGTGTGCCTTTAAATAATAGCTGTAAAATTAAAAACATCTTATATGCATTTTCCTAAATATCCTAAAACTACTTTGTGGATAGCCTAAAGCATTCACTGTCTCTTCTACTGAAATATTAATTACATTTGCTTTTGTTATGTTTGTATCCACCCCCCCCCCTAAACTCTCTCTCTCTCTCTCTCTCTCTCTCTCTCTCTCTCTCTCTCTCTCTCTCTCTCTCTCTCTCTCTCTCTCTCTCTCTCTGTTAGGGGAATCATTCACATCTATTTGGCACAGGTTCATTTTACAACAAATTCAATTTCCTTGTGTGACCCTGCACTGACAGTGCACTCATGCAACTAAAAATGTAACCTACTTAATAGATTATTAAAATATCTTATTTCTTGTTCTCTATATATTTAACCTCCATATTTGACTTTTGATTAACTCCATCATGTTTTAGTGTTGCGTATACTCACTGTCTATGGTTAAATTTTATCTCTAACATTTAAGCCTATTTCTCAATATTACTGTCCCCACAAGAGATATGAATCATCAAATTATCACTTGGGTGTAACATTTGGTCATATATTACTCATGGTCATATACTACTCTTCTGTAATTCGAGCTGGCTTATCAGTTGTATTATTGCCCCTATAGATATCACTCTGTTTTCTTTAGAATTGGCTGGTTGGGGTACAAATGAGGTTAAGTCCTCCCAACATTTCCTGAATTTTTTCAGGACTGAGTCCCTTATCTCTAACCTGCATTTTCAATGTTTTTCTGTTGAAAACTTACTTTATTTCAGTCTCAGAGCCAATATCTCCCTTTTTGACATTTTCTTGTCTTTTCTTTCTTGGGTTGCATTTGTTTTCTACTTTCAATTTTATTTTACTAACCACTGTAAAATGTTGTCAATTTATATAAAACAATGAATTATACAACAAGATGTATCAGTTTTATAAGTTGAAAACTTTTCATTCATTACATTTTGATTAAACTTTTCTACTGTTAATCAATACAGTATTTTCATTTAAAATTCGTACCGTTTTATTTTTGATTGTAATAATCTATAAAATAACAGTGTTTCTCTGCAGAATTTTTAGTGTCACTTTATTGAAGGTGTTTGATCTTAATAAACCAGGATTTTTTTTAAAGTAACGGTGTTTCTCTGTAGAGCTTTTAATGCTGTCACTTTATTGAATGTGTTGGATTGTAGTAATCTAGAAAAAATACATAAAATAAGTTTTGTACACTGTATAAAAAAAGAATTCATAAAAAAAATGGTCAAATGACTGCCAAACAAAAACAAAATTAAAGTAAAATCTTTATTCAAATTAAAAAAATAAATCTGTAAAATATAACCGTGTTTTTCTCTGAAACCTTTAATGAAGTGTGCATTTAATGAAGTGATATAATGGCCTCATACAGCTCAACTTACTGTCTCTGCCATTTTCCACTGATAACAATTCTTTCTAGCTTTCTGTTTCAGTAAATGTGTTGTTTCACACACCAGTATAGGGTACAACGGGGCTAAAGGCACACCTTAAGAAATATGTGCTTTTCACAATTCCAATAGTGTATGATTGCAGAATAAATATATAGGCCTATTTTTTTATTGAACATTTATAGGGAGAGAGAATATTTATAAGGGGAGAGAATAGGCTATACCGTTTGTGCAGTATGAAAATCATTATGTCTATGGAAAGTCTCCATAAAATATGAAAACACAACTTGTGTGTGTCCTGGTAAATACGTTATGGGGTAAAAATATCCCCACAAAAATGGCAATATCCGAAATCCTTGAACTTGTGGGGACATTTTTGATCCCCATGAGGAAAACAGCTTATAAATCATGGAGTTATATTTGAAAATATAATAATGCAGAAAGTTTTCTGTGATTGAATGTTTAAGGGTAGGGTTAGTGTAAGGGGAGAGAATATACAGTTTGTAGGCTACAATAAAAAAATTATTAAATCTGGAAAGTGCCATAAAACATGAAAACTCACAACGTGTGTGTGTGTGTGTGATTCGTTCTCTTCACATGATATCATGTCAGAGAGACTGTTGCGGACACGGAATATTAGAGCAAGTTTTATGGAAATGGTAATCGGATTCTAACAGAATAAAGCTGTAATTTCACGTCGGTCCTGTAGAGGTCAGTAATGGCGCTCTCGAGCCTTTTCTCTCGTTACACACAAACAGAAGAAGATATTTTGTCAACAGTGGGGATTGGTGAATCATTATTCTCGTATATGTAATTGATCAGCATTAGTTCCCATGCAGAGATGGTGTTGTCGTCCTCGCAGCAGCTCGTGATGGCGTTCACCGCAGTGCTGCTGGTGTTCGTGCTGTTTCCTCGCATGTTCAGCGGCAGCGCCAGAGACGCGCAGTCCTTCGACCCGCGGATCAGCAGGAGAGGTGCGGGCACGAGCACGAGCACACCTGTGTTTGTTTACTCTATTTATTGTGGCCTTTTGGCGGTTTTTGTTGATTTTCTGCACATTTTACTACGTCTCTTGTTTGTGAAGTTTGTATTAACACCCTTAGTATAGATGCTGTTGTATCTATATTTCATATAGTCGAGGTTTAATATCATTTTCATGTTGAAAATTATTTTAGTAAAAGTGCAGAGGGAGCAGTAATTTGCATTTATTCATATTTGCATTCATATATTGTAAAGTTTTATCTAAATATCTTATATATGTTTACGTACATTATGTTCTTTAATTAAAACCATAAAATACATTTGATTAACTTTATTTTATTTTTTAGATATTTATACTTTGTCTCGTGCACCCAGCAAACAAATCGCAATGTTTAATATCATTATTATATTCAAAATTATTTGTGGTGAAAGTACAGAACAAGCTGTCATTTGCTTTTATAGATATTTAACATATTCATATGTGTTAACATGTGTCCTGTGCCCTAAAATCATAAAACACATTTGAGTAACTTTTATTTTATTTTTAGATGTTTATATTTTGTCCCAGTTACCAAAGCCTAATATTTAATATAATTTTCATGTTAAAATGTATTTTAGTAAAAGTGCAGAGCAAGCTGTCATTTGCTTTTATGCATATTTGCATTTATAAATGCTATACTTATATCTCATATATATTACATGTTTGCATACATTCTGTAAACATAACATACATTTGACAATCTTTTGTTTTATTTTTTTTAGATATAATTTATATTTTGTGTTGTGCTCCAACTAATCAAACCCCAATGTTTAATATCATTTTCATGTTCACAATAGTTTTTAGATATTCTCCCTGTATATTTTGAGGATTGTGAGTCTGTGTTTGTTCTGCAGGTCCTGGTTCCGGTGTCGGTCCTGGTAGCGTGAAAAGTCAGCAGCAGTTCAACAAGAACGCAGCACCTCAGATGTCCCAGAGTGTGGAGAACATGCATCAGATGAAGAAACTCATGGAGCAGGAGATGAAAACCGACAAATACAAATCCAACAACAACAATAAGGGCTACGTCTTCACTCTCATGCCCATCTACGCCATCGGAGTCGGGCTCTTTGCCGCTTATAAGTTTCTAAAGGTGGTGACTTTTTTGTTGATGTTATGCATACTATAGTAATTTTTCTTCTGCATTAACGAAAGGTCAAGAAAATTATGGTACAATGCATAAAAAATGAATGGTCCTAAAAATAGGCTTCATTATAGGGGCAAAAACAACATCCGTTCTTCTGGGTCGCTGTTTGAGGGGCTCGTGTCTTTGTGTTTGCAGATAAAGTCTGCAAGTGATTCTGAAGCTCAAAAAGTCAAAACGGCTCGAGGAGTGAAAAAATCAGAGGAGACGGGTCTGTGTGCATGAATGAAAATGCTGAAATTTGTGTTTCTAAAATCTCACCATTTATTTCATATACTCAGAAAGTGCAGTGTTTGTCATTTTTTCCAGAGAATCAGCTGAATGAGCTGGAGCAGAGGTTGGCTCAGACCGAGAAGATGCTCAACTCCATACTGACCCAGCTGGACCCGCTTACAAACTGGTGAGAGTTATTTATTGTGAAAGTAAATATGATCACACTGATTCAGATCTGCGTTGGCGGAGAGAGCAGTTGTCATGTAAAGGTTTGAAACAGCTTCAAAAACAGTCTTTTCAACCACACAGTATCATTATTTCTGTGTTACAATAATTAAAATAAAAGTACTGGGATAAAAGTTTATAGTTCTGATATAAACACTGTCTTCAGAAGTGATTAAAATAGAGTAAATCAACTTAAGAAAGTAACTTGAAACTTGATTTGATCAATTACATCGTTATACCAGTAGGTGGCGACAAGCGACTGTTAAAAATGAATTTGTCATTGAATCGTTCATTCAAGAGATTCGTTCAAAAACACGGATTCATCCAGTAGTGAAATAAGTCTATGAGTGAGTCATTGAATCATTCATTCAAAAATATTTTTAAATCATATTTTTCATTCAAAATATGTTTAAATAGACTGCAGCAATGAACATTTTGTCAGAACCTCT
Organism: Gila orcuttii; assembly: GCA_026230005.1. Classification (NCBI taxonomy): domain Eukaryota; kingdom Metazoa; phylum Chordata; class Actinopteri; order Cypriniformes; family Leuciscidae; genus Gila; species Gila orcuttii. The sequence goes on from JAPDVR010000006.1 coordinate 4,994,056, forward strand.
AGTAAATGACATGTTATTTTGTTTAGTTGTCTATTCAGAATTGTGGAAGAAACATGATCTCTAACTTAAACAGAAAAATTATTATTCTCATTTTATCCAGAATCGTGCAGCTCTAGCTAACCCATGTTAAAACCCCTTCGTTTTAAATAAATATGATGTATTGAGTCCTGGAAGAATGTACTTGGTTAAACCACATTCGCAGACATTTGTTTTTGGTTATGCAAAAACGAACAGAGCGGGGTTTGCAGCATTCAAATGGAAACATGCTTGCACGCTCATAGCCACCGGTTGGTTGTTCGGTTTCTTCCGTGTGGGCTTGTTTTTCCACCTGCTGTTTATTCTTTCTGTCGTTCTGCAGTGTGAAGTCTGTTGCCATGGAGCAGAAGAACGAGATAATGTCGCAGCTGCAGTGCATTCGCCAGCTAATGAAGAAGAGAGGCATGGAGTTTCCAAACATCAGGATAGAAGGTAAACACATCTGCTCCCCCTCCCCCCACACACACACACACACACACACACACACACACACACACGTGCACTTCACAGATCAACGCCAGCATGTTAAATCTCTCACTACTGATCAATAACATTGCATGTAACACTGCCAAGTGTCACATACAGTTAATTGTATTAAAGGCCTTTGAAAACTTCCATGGCCAAATGAGCTGATGAATTAATGAAGGAATGTTTCCATTATTTCCCACTCAATCTCAATAACATAATGCATCTAATTACAAAATTACACTTTTGAGTACAAAGTAGTATAAGGATTTTTAGCTTTTTCTAATGTTTTGTTTTATTTAAATCAGCTACTCTAGTTCTTACGCAATATATTTGTCTATTATTTATCCATTTTTATCTTTATTTAAGTAGTATATCTGTTTTTGCATTACAGTACCGGGAATGACATTTTATTGATCTATATTTATAAATCAAATTGTTCTGGCATTTTGCTCCATTTTTTAGTTTAAAGCTTAATTGTACGCATGTGTAAATCTTTTATATATAGGTTTACATTCATGTCAGTGAGTAAGTGCTGCTAGTAGGCTATATCTCAATGTATAGTGCAAATGCAAATTCTAGTTATGCATAACTAATGCAGACGACCACAATCAATGAAGCAGGTCTTTGAAAATAATGTACCTTAAGCAAATTATTAGGATAAACAAAGAAGCACTGAATCGGCCTACGTCACGCAGGTCATGCTGCCATTCCTGTCAGTCGAGTTGAGCAGTGAAGATCATGATGTGTTAATAAATCATGCTAAATATGTGATTATGTGCATGTTGGAATCTTAAGTTTCAAGTTTAAGCACATTTAAAAACAGCCACAAGACTGACCAAAGTGCTGTACAGGACATCTAAATACAAATCCTAAATATACACATTTAAGGTAATGCACACAAATGTAATATAATATGCACACATTTAAGAGGAATGTGTAAAAAAAACAAAAAAAAAACACAAAAAGGAGAAAATTTTGAGTGATGCCAGAAAGTATTTTGCTTTATGTAATACATGACCTCCACGTATTAAAGTGTGATGTTAGCGTGGTTTTGGGGGGTGCTGAACATGCTCCTCTACACACTTCTGATTTGTTGTGCCGTTGGGTGATGCGAATCACTTGGTTATTTCTTTTAGAGCCGACATGTGAACGCAATCTAGACAGACTCATCGAGACTTTGACTTCAGCCGAAGCTCTTCCAGAAACTCATCTGGAATCACAAACACATGATGAAACGCAGCCTCTCGATCACCGAGCGCTCAGACCTGATTCTGAGCTAGAGGAAGATGAGGATGAGGAGAGCAAACACACAGCGGGAGAGGAAGACGCGGGGAGTGAGAGTGACTCTAGTATGCCCTCCCTCGAGGACTCGGGTGACGTCACCGGCACTCAGAAACTTCCAGAAAATCTGACTGGAGGATTACGGAGACGCAACAGGCTTGAGTAACTGTGACGATAATCAAACAGAAATCTATTTATATATTTATTTATTGAATTCCTCATGATGAAGCGAACACTACTCATTGGTTCGACGTCTACATCTACATATTTCACTGCATTTATCCTTAACATGAATCAAAATCCAGCCGGTTTACTTTCTTAATACACTACCATTCAAAAGCCAAGGCTGCTTGTATTTGTTACAGTAAAAACAGTAATGTTGTGAATTATTGTTACAATTTACAAGAGCTGTTTTCTATCTGAATATGTTTTAAAATGTAATTTATTCTTGTGATCAAAGCTGAATTTTCAGCATCATTACTCCAGTCTTAAGTGTCACATGATCCTTCAGAAATCATTCTAATATGATGATTTGCTGCTCAAGAAACATTTCTGATTATTATCAATGTTGAAAACCGCTGTGCTGCTTCATATGTTTGTGGAAACTGCGATACATTTTCTTCAGGATTCTTTTGATGGCTAGAACAGCATTTATTTTAAATGTAAATATTTTGTAACAATATAAAAGCCTTTACTGTCAATTTAATGTGTCCTTGCTGAATAAAAGTATTTTTTAAATTTGTAAATTAAAATAAAATGTTTGTTTTTTTTATTACCCCAGACTTATGACTAGTAGTGCATAACGGTTTTCACAAAAATATAAAGCAGCTCAACTGTTTTCAACATTAATAATAATAAAAAATGTTTCTTCAGCAGCATATTAGAATGATTTCTGAAGGATCATGTGACACTAAAGACTGGAGTAATGATGCTGAAAATTCAGCTTTGATCACGGGAATACATTTCATTTGAAAATATATTCACACAGAAAACAGTTATATTATTGTAATAATAATTCACATTTAAAAAAAAATCCAAACTTTTGAGCAGTAGTGTACATGTTTTTGGTCTGTAAATGATTTACAAATGTTATTCCAAATATGAAAATGTTTGTCTTCATAATCTGCTCACTCTCTGAAGTGACCTTCCTTTTAGCTGACATCATCGAGGCCATGTGGGTGGGGAAAAAAATGTCAGCCAATAGCCAAAAAACAGTATAGGAATCAGCATTTCTAATATCATTACAATAGTTTGCAGTAATTTAATGCAGGCTAATTCAACGAAGGTGTGTGAATTTGAATGTTTCCTTTTAACTTTACAAGTGCTTGCTGTATCTTCTTTATTTTGAATCGTTCATGTATATGTCAGTGTGCACCTGCATTCGCTTCATTTCAGGCCACTGCAGCGTATCCAAGCCAGCTAGTGATGTTTTTCGGTTCATGTTTCATTTGCATGTTTTCCATGGCCTGCGGTGAAGGTTTTACACAGCTGCATGTTTTTGGTATGACAATCATGTGTTCTGAAGCTTTTCAGGCGTGAGGACTGCAAACGAGATGTTTTCTAAAAGAGTTCAATCTGGACGTGTTTGATGATGAACTTTTGCTGAGCAGTAAAGCAACGTTACAGCTTTGAGCTTTCTTTTTTTAAAGCTTGAATCAAATACTAAATGTGATCATACATTAGATTAGATGTTTCATATGTGGTTAAGAAGTTACATATATTTTAGTTACAGATTTCCCCTCCTGTTGTAATATGTTTTCATAATTTTGCCACTCTTTTTTTGTTGTTGAGAATAACGAAATAATCTTTCTTAGGGAAAAAATATGAAAGTTCCAAAGTAGTGCTGAAATCAAAACGTTTACAAAACATGCAGCTGGTCCTATTAGAAAATTATTTTCAAAATTTTGTTGCATGGACTTTGAATGATGTGATTTAGCATCTGGAGATCATCGGATGTGAATGGCATGCAATAAGACACCGCACTTCTGTGCTCATTATTGTTTTTTGCTGTGTATGTGTTATGCTGATTGATATAAGCAACTGTTGAAAGCCTTAAATAAATTCCAAATAAAAAATGTGTTTTGCTGGTGTTTATTATGGCACTTTGTATTACATTTCTGGGTTTATTAGTCTGAAAACCTTGTGTCCTTTTATTTTTTATGTAGTTACAGTTTTTTCTTCCATATGCACTCCATGTGTTTAGACGCACCTGTTTATCTGCTCATTAATGCAAGTATCTAATCAGCCAATCAGGTTAATGCATGAAAGTAAGATGTTCAGTTGTAAAGAAATATGGCTCTGCTGCACATAAAATGAAGGAGTGTTTTGAGTTTGAACCGCTGATCTTCTGGGATCTTCTCACACCGCAGTCTCTAGAGTTGATAGCAGATCGTGTGAGAAAACAGCGAGGTGTAACATGGAGTTCAGCAGCTGAGATCTTCTCATTACTGTCAGGTAAGACCAGCAAACTCCTCAAAACTGATGTCACCTGGTCTGATGTAACTCAATATCTGTTTTCACATGTAGATGGCATGGGTCAGACTTTGGCATAAACGACATCAATCCGTCTTGCCTTGAGTCAAAGGTTGGGAAATGTTACTAAATGTTTCTACCTTGTGCATCCATTTATGGCCAAAGTCGATCTATTATTCGGCCATTCATTGATCCTCTGATGCATTTTGCACACAATAGCTTCTATGCAATATCTGGCCATCATGGTGCACAAGTCATGTTTACAATCAGCATTATTAAGGAAGTCTCATTTAAGAATATATTTCTAAAGGTTTTCTTCATCAAATGCTTGGAAAATAGATGAAAGCCACTTTCAGTTTTTTTTAAACAATAGATTGCAAACCAGTCTGTGGATTGAACTGTGATTGGCCGCTCAAGTGGGCGGTTCTTGTCCAGAATAAGTTGCAAAGTGGACCAGACTTGAACTTGTCTAATAAAAAGTGATAGCCAACTAGTCTAGGTACTAACTAGGAATAGCATTAGCATAAAATGAGCTTTAAAGGCATCAGCGCAGCCATTTAAACTTCTTGCAAGTTGCTGTAAGAACAAATATTTTTCTTTAGTTTATGTGCATAACCTCAAACCACTAACTACTCCTGAAGAATACAGTTCCTCGTGCGAGCAACAGAGGACGCTACAGTGTAATACATCAAATAATTCCCCTCGTCTTTCCAGACCCTGTGTTTCCTACAGCGAATCTAATCCCTAAGTAGTAGCCTAATATATAGCCTAACTTGATTAATGTCATAGCGCGCGTGTTGTGTTTTCATTTAAGTCTGGCTGTCAGCTCAAACATGACATGTTGAATTCGTGTGAATTAATGACAGAGAGAGGGATAAATGCTGTGAGATTTCCAGTCCACAGGGGCTGGACGTCCCAGAATAATCTGCTTCCATCAATTAGAGCCGCTTCTCTCCCATCAACCTTAATCAATGCGTTTACACACCTAATGGGATGTGCTAACCACATTTGCCCTCGTACCTGGTCTTGTCTCTTTCTGGGAATAGACTTTTAATTAATATGGGGAGTTTAATGAGACCCGAGACGGTTTTTCATTATAAGATCTCTTCCGATTGTGTGATCGTTGCTAGAATTATTAATTTCTCAGCTGGTTTTGCTTCAGGAGACAGAGAACGGTGAGCAAACATTGTATCAACGTTCTTGATTCTATAAAGGAAAACAATGTCCTTAACCCTTGGATTAGATAGGTTTGCATTAACCAGCTTATGAACAGGTGTGTATAAAAACATGGAGTATATGAAAAAAAAAACTAAAACTGTTTCTGCATAAAAATAAAATAACACAAGCTGTTATTTGGAGACTAATAAACCCAGAAATGTAATACAAAGTGCAATAATAAACACCAGAACAACACATTTTTAAATGAATAAAATAAATTTAGGCTAATGTGTTTTGTTTCAATAATATTTATTCTTTAATGTTTTACTCTTTAATATTTAGGTATTGCCATCTGGTGGGATGAAGGAGTACACACACACACACACACACACACACACACACACACACACACACACACACACACACACACACACACAAAAACTGGCCCATTCAGCTTCTTGTTATGCAGATATATCTAATCAGCCAATCACATGGCAGCAACTTAATGCATGTAGGCATAGACATGGTCAAGACGTTCAGCTAAAGTTCAAACTGAGCATCAGAATGAGGATGAAAGCTGATTTAAGTGACTCTGAACATGGCATGGTTGTTGGTGACATACGGGCTGGTCTGAGTATTTCAGAAACTGCTGATCTACTGGGATTTTGACACACAATCATCATAGGGATTACAGAGAATGATCCGAAAAAGAGAAATATCCAGTGAGCGGCAGTTGTGTACTAGCAAGGTGCACTTAATGAAATGGCCAGGGAGTGTGTGTATATATTGTTCATAATAGTATTTTTTTTAGACATAATTTATTTTATTAGGTACTTAATCTGCGCTGATTTTTTATATTGTACCCCCCCAAAAAATGCTCTATCTTCAGATTTCTCATTAATTTCCTATGCTGGTCGTTTTTGACCTGAAAATGAGTTTTTTTTTTAATAAGACCTTTTCCAATCATGTTCATATTGTTTTGTGTGGTTTTAAATAGCAAGTTTCATATAATTCCAATGAAGTGAAACATTTAAAAATTTCACAGCGTAAAATTCTTCGGTCTAAAAAGAACAAAATTGTGCATCATTGTTTTTTCCTTTTGTCCAGAAGCCATCAGAACAGACCCGCGACCCATCATCGAGATCTAAACTAGCCCTACAGTCTAAAATAAGCACAGACAGTAGTAGGAGGATGTATTGCATGACTAACCTACTGCTAAATCAAGGTCAGTTTTGGATATGTGAGCTCTGCGCCAAAACCGTGTGGTGCATCAGTGACCAAAATATGATTCATTTGTGGACGTCTGAAAGGAAAAGCCAATGCACCTTGCTATCATTTTGCTGTGAACTGTACAGTGAAACTACTCATTATTTGTAGTGTTTTATAAGGCGAGCAACACTTTTTTTCCTGTTTATTTTAGGTTCAGTACCCAGTTCCAAGACCTATATAAACTATGCTCAAAAAATAAAATGTCCATAGGGAAAGTGTTCAGTTCAGTTTTATTCTCATAGGAAGCTTCCACATTCATTTGTGTTGCCAAAACAGCTCACGACACATTAATTTTAGCTCTGTTATGCATCATAGGAAAAAAACATCAAGCAGTGTTGTATATGACTTCTGAAGTTGCAAAGAAATGTGGGATAAAGGTAGTTTTAAGATTTCTCTTAGTGGTTATAGCAGCCTCCCTGTGGCTTTATGAATTATCAATGTCAAACCAGTCTTGATACTATTTTAAATTCTGTATTTGCAAACAGGATTAAGACGCTGGTGTGTGGGAATGCATGTGTCTTTAGACATCCAAACATGTTGTTCTCAGTGTGACTGCTGCTATCTTTGCTCTGGGGTTTGTGGCACAGGTGAATCCTGCCTGTTTTTACACACAGTGTGAATGTTTTCGTAGAAACTGAAAGATGAGAAGCAGCTTTGAGACTAAGGCCAAAAATCCAGCAGTAGGCCTATATGGAGGTCCAAAACCTGCGGAAATTAATAATAAATAAATAAGAGTTTCTCTTATTTCCATGTTACACATGGAAAAGTAAAAATAAATATGGAAATAAATACATGTGAGAAATAAATATAAACATAAATGAATGCATAAATAAATATAAAAATAAATGAAAGAATAAATTAAGTTAAATCCATTCATCCAGAGGTCTAGCCCATCCATCCGTGCGTCCATTCGTCTGTCTTGGTCCATCTTTCCATTCATCCAGATGTTTTGCCCGCCCATCCATTCTCATCCGCCCATCCTTCCAATCATCCGCCCATCCTTCTGTCCACACGACCGCCCATCTGTCCATCCGTCCGCCCACCCGGTCATCCATCCATTCGACCGTCCATCCATCCACCCGCCCATCCATCCGACCGTCTGTCCGGCCATCCATCCGGCTATCCATCCATCCACCCACCGTCGGACTGTCCGTCCGGCCATCCATCCATCCATCCATCCGACCGTCCGTCCGGCCATCCGGCTATCCATCCATCCACCGTCCAGCCGCCCATCCATTCACCCGACCGTCCATCCATCCATCCATCTGCCCGCCCGGTCATCCATCCATCCGACCATCCATCCATCCATCCACCCGCCCATCCATCCATCCGACCGTCCGTCCGGCCATCCATCCGCCCATCCATCCGACCGCCCATCCATCCATCCATCCGACCGTCTGTCCGGCCATCCATCCGGCTATCCATCCATCCACCGTCCACCCGCCCATCCATCCATCTGACCGTCCATCCATCCATCCATCCGCCCATCCATCCATCCGACCGTCCATCCATCCATCCGGCCATCCATCTATCCATCCGGCCATCCATCCATCCACCCGCCAATCCATCCATCCAACCGTCCGTCCGGCCATCCATCCGGCCATCCGGCCATCCATCCATCCACCCGCCCGTCCATCCATCCATCCATCCGCCCGTCCATCCATCCATCCATCCGACCGTCCATCCATCCATCCACCCGCCCATCCATCCATCCATCCGACCGTCCATCCATCCATCCATCCATCCGGCCATCCATCCATCCATCCACCTGCCCATCCATCCATCCTACCGTCCATCCATCCATCCATCCGGCCATCCATCCATCCATCCGACCGTCCATCCATCCATCCATCCATCCGACCGTCCATCCATCCATCCATCCGGCCATCCATCCACCCGCCCATCCATCCATATGACCGTCCGTCCAGCCATCCATCTGGCCATCCATCCATCCGTCCACCCGCCCATCCATCCATCTGGCCATCCATCCGTCCACCTTCCCATCCATCCATCCGTCCACCTGTCCATCCATCCATCTGGCCGTCCATCCGGCCATCTCTGCCCATCCGTCCATCCATCCGGTCATCCATCCGACCGACCATCCATCAATCTATCCGCCAATAAATAATTTTGGGGCTTGAATGTACAAACTTTCAGATCTTCCTCCGGTAGAACACAGCTCCCGCTTGTGAGAGAATCAGTGGCTATTTTCTGTTTGTGGGAAAGACCAGTGGATACTGTAATGAGAGCATGTGAGTCAGAGATGATGAATCACTCCATTAGGCTCAGTCCAGCTGTGATTCGCTCTCTGGCCTAGAGAACGGAAACTCTGTTTTGTACACTTTAGAAAACACCATCCACCTTTAAATTGTTAAATGGATGCTTCTACTTTCCAGTATTACTTGAGTACATCTATTTTTTTAATAGTATATGCAATGCCCCTAATGTTCACGACACACTACTTTTTTATTACTACCTGTAGATTTTATGGTAAACAAATAGGTTAGGGGTTCTTTGTTGCTTAAATGAAGAAAATGTATTTTATTAAAATATTTCGTCAATGAAAGTACAGGTAGCTTAAAGTTAATTCAGTGACTGCTTTGACTGATTCAGCGAGTTCATTCAGGAAAAGAAGCATCAGACAGAAGCATCAGCCCTTTAACCTCGGATAGGCCTACTTTATTCGAATCAACTTCGAATAAATTCAGGATTAATAAACTTTAATTGAATACATTTATATGTGTCAATAAACGCGGTAAAGTAAGATGAACTCAAGCTTGTAAATTCAAGCTTGTAAAGTGTTAAAATATTCAGAATCTAATTTGAACATCTCGAGCTGGTGTGACAACCATCATATGACATCATCATATTTATGAATAGGCTATATTTATGCCGAATGCCACTGAAGAGAAAGGGTGTGTCCTTGAGATAGAGAGAGAGAGAGAGAGAGAGAGAGAGAGAGAGCGCTTGTTGCTCTCAGGTGATGATGGGTCGATAGAAGGAAGAGCTCTCGCGCCGTGTCTTTTACCTGTCTGCGCGCTCAGGGCTGGTCGGAGGCGCGCGCTCATTCCCCTCAGAGACGCTCGGGAGCGTGAGTGAGTTCTCCTCTCGCGCTCCAGGAATAAAGCGAAGCCTTCGGTTCGACACTTCAGTTCAATGAGGCTGTTCGTGAACTATTGGAGTACTCAAGCATCGCCACAGCATCGTAGAGTAACGTTACTCCCTTCGCGTCATGTCTCACTTTGAGAGATGGGCAAGTTCGACGAGCACGAGAGGGTAATCCTCAACGTCGGGGGCACGAGGCACGAAACTTACCGGACCACGTTGAAGACCCTGCCTGGCACGCGTCTGGCTCTGCTCGCCTCCGAGTCGGACCTCGAGTCGGTTCTGGACCAGCTGCAACAAGTCCCGGGGTTCATCGAGTACAACGCGCGCAGCAACGAGTACTTCTTTGACCGGCACCCGGGTGTCTTCGCATACGTGCTCAACTACTACCGGACCGGGAAGCTGCACTGCCCGGCGGACGTGTGCGGACCTCTGTTCGAGGAGGAGCTGTCCTTCTGGGGCATCGATGAGACGGACGTGGAGCCGTGCTGCTGGATGACATACCGACAGCACCGGGATGCTGAAGAGGCGCTGGATGTGTTCGAGATGAACGTGGACAACGATGAGGACGACGAGTACGGCAAGCGACTGGGCATCGAGGATGTGGTGTCCGCAGACGGTACCTTCAGAAGGTGGAGGAAGTGGCAGCCGGTCATCTGGAACCTGTTCGAGGACCCGTACTCTTCTAGAGCCGCCCGGGTAAGAGCGCATGCAGCGCGGAGTCTCCAAACGGTTGCGCGCGCGCGACTCTCTTCCAGTGCTTAAATAGAACATCCAAACAACGTCTAAACTCAGGCATGTGAATGGAATATAAGTCTGTTTTGTGTTTAAGTTCTCATGCATGTTTCTAAACATGTGCGTATCGGTGCTGGAAACGTGTTAGGATAGGGACGAGAGCGTGTCATGGTCACCTAAAACTGTTTAAAACCTGTTACAATTCCAACAAAGTTAGTAAAGACATCACAACTTATGCATGCATCAAAAATGAGTGCTCGCATGCGCTCGTGCATGAATTGTAATGGTGTGCGTAATGGTCAGATACACGTATTGGAGAGGTAGGTGTCACATATTAATAACTCTCAAATCTAGACAAAGCAAAACAAATCACAGACCATGCATGCATGCGTGAAGATTTGTGTTTTTAAGCGCCCGTGCCGATGCATCTGAACGCGCGTAATCTCCAGATTTACATTAGTAACAGGTGTCAGTCACATATCTGTGATGAAAGCGCGTCCTTTAAATCTCAGCATTAGATTGTCCAGGACGTGTAACTTCTCAAGTGCAGGCATTTCATCCTCTGTTAAAACACTCTTGGTTAAATTTGGCCTGATTAAGGGAGAGAAAATAATCACAGCCCTCCCACACTTACGTGACACAACCCAGAACCATAATGGACCTTCTGTTAGTCGGCATTTTAAATAGTCTTAAACGATGGGTTGGAGGAGGCTGGTAATGTCAGTGGGAAAGAAAAATATAAATTATTGAGATTATTGCAGGACAATTCAGATGCACTGTAGAGATCAGGCAGATACAGTTTTAAAGAGATTTTCCTTTCCTGCTTTGTTTTCTGAGTAAATGTCTTAACTTATTTTGCTCTGCACTGTAATGCATCTACTAGTGTTTTAGTTTAAAATCCTCAGATTGTTCTTACTCAACTATAAGGATAATGTTTTTCCCAGTTTTTACCTTATATCAGTTTAATTGAAAGTTTTCTTTATTTAGAGAAACAAGGTCAATTTACTTCAAATGATTACAATGAGAGAAATTGTTTTAGACTGATGTTCACATTAATGGTCAACCTAACCCATATTATGTCATTTTCATTTTCATGATATTATTGGCTGTCAAATTGGAAGTTTGGTTGTAAACTGGAAGTTTAACTTGAGGTGGTCTTTGGAAATGGGTTAATTGGTCGTGATTGATTGAATTTTGCAGAGATGGAACAAACAAGGAGGCGAGGTGCTCATCAGAGCTATTGATCAAATCAATAATGAATTGTTTCTGTAGACATGTAATCTCAGGCTCTGTCTGCTTTCTCAATTTTTAATGAGAAGTAACCGTGACCTTGAGAAACTGACTAAGATTAAAGGGATTGTTCATCCAAAATTGAAAAATACTTAAATTACTAATTCTCGCATGTTACGCTGCATGTTTGAGCTTCTGTGAGAACCAATGAGGTTCGTCCTCGTGTTACGCAGCACGTTTGAGCTTCTGTGAGAACCAATGAGGTTCATTCTTGTGTTACGCAGCACGTTTGAGCTTCTGCGAGAACCAATGAGGTTCATTCTTGTGTTACGCAGCACGTTTGAGCTTCTGCGAGAACCAATGTGGGTCATTCTCGTGTTACGCAGCACGTTTGAGCTTCTGCGAGAACCAATGAGGTTCATTCTCGTGTTACGCAGCACGTTTGAGCTTCTGCGAGAACAAATGAGGTTCATTCTTGTTACGCAACGCGTTTGAGCTTCTGCGAGAACCAATGAGGTTCATTCTTGTTACGCAAGACGTTCGAGCTTCTGCGAGAACCAATGAGGTTCATTCTCGTGTTACGCAGCACGTTTGAGCTTCTGTGAGAACCAATGAGGTTCATTCTCGTGTTACGCAGCACGTTTGAGCTTCTGCGAGAACCAATGTGGGTCATTCTCGTGTTACGCAGCACGTTTGAGCTTCTGCGAGAACCAATGAGGTTCATTCTTGTTACGCAGCACGTTTGAGCTTCTGTGAGAACCAATGAGGTTCATTCTCGTGTTACGCAGCACGTTTGAGCTTCTGTGAGAACCAATGAGGTTCATTCTCGTGTTACGCAGCACGTTTGAGCTTCTGCGAGAACCATTGTGGGTCATTCTCGTGTTACGCAGCACGTTTGAGCTTCTGCGAGAACCAATGAGGTTCATTCTCGTGTTACGCAGCACGTTTGAGCTTCTGTGAGAACCAATGAGGTTCATTCTCGTGTTACGCAGCACGTTTGAGCTTCTGTGAGAACCAATGAGGTTCATCCTCGTGTTACGCAACACGTTTAAGCTTCTGCGAGAACCAATGAGGTTCATCCTCGTGTTACGCAGCACGTTTGAGTTTCTGCGAGAACCAATGAGGTTCATTCTCGTGTTACGCAGCACGTTTGAGCTTCTGCGAGAACCAATGTGGGTCATTCTCGTGTTACGCAGCACGTTTGAGCTTCTGCGAGAACCAATGAGGTTCATTCTCGTGTTACGCAGCACGTTTGAGCTTCTGCGAGAACCAATGAGGTTCATTCTTGTGTTACGCAGCACGTTTGAGCTTCTGCGAGAACCAATGAGGTTCATTCTCGTGTTACGCAGCACGTTTGAGCTTCTGCGAGAACCAATGAGGTTCATTCTTGTTACGCAACGCGTTTGAGCTTCTGCGAGAACCAATGAGGTTCATTCTTGTTACGCAAGACGTTTGAGCTTCTGCGAGAACCAATGAGGTTCATTCTTGTTACGCAACGCGTTTGAGCTTCTGCGAGAACCAATGAGGTTCATTCTTGTTACGCAAGACGTTTGAGCTTCTGCGAGAACCAATGAGGTTCATTCTTGTGTTACGCAGCACGTTTGAGCTTCTGCGAGAACCAATGTGGGTCATTCTCGTGTTACGCAGCACTTTTGAGCTTCTGCGAGAACCAATGAGGTTAATTCTCGTGTTACGCAGCACGTTTTAGCTTCTGCGAGAACCAATGAGGTTCATTCTTGTTACGCAACACGTTTGAGCTTCTGCGAGAACCAATGAGGTTCATTCTTGTTACGCAACACGTTTGAGCTTCTGCGAGAACCAATGAGGTTCATTCTCGTGTTACGCAACACGTTTGAGCTTCTGCGAGAACCAATGAGGTTCATTCTTGTTACGCAACACGTTTGAGCTTCTGCGAGGAACCAATGAGGTTCATCCTCGAGTTACGCAACACGTTTATGCTTCTGCGAGAACCAATGAGGTTCATTCACATGTTACGCAGCACGTTTGAGCTTCTGTAAGAACCAATGAGGTTCATCCTCATGTTACGCATCACGTTTGAGATTCTGCGAGCACCAATGAGGTTCATCCTCGTGTTACGCAGCACGTTTGAGCTTCCGCAAGAGGTTTGTTCTCGCGCATCAAGCAGTTTCGGATTAGCTTTTGTTCATGTTCGCAGATTAATGTTTATATGTTTATAAAAGCCTAAATTAAATCTGTACATCATATAAAGCCATGAAGTCTCTTCATAAAATTTGGACTAAAACGCTCAATTCATAGAGATTAGTTTTACAATCTCTTTATGAACATTTTGAAGCGTCAAAGTGGTAGTTGCGTAGCTGTCAATGGAGGAACCGAAAGCTCTCAGATTTCATCAAAAATATCTTTATTTGTGTTCCGAGATGAATAAAAGGTTTATGGTTTTGGAACAAGATGAGGGTGAGTAATTAATGACAGAATTTTAATTTTTGGGTGATCTATCCCTTTAAGATTCTTGTGCTTTGTTCTCAATGAGTGTTTAAATATGTGCAAATTTCTTCTAACAGAGACATGTTATTAGCAGGACACATTACCCAGAATTCACCTTGCAGTTTCTAGTTTGCATCATTGTGCTCCCATGATATCTTCTGCCTCTTTTAATCCATCTGTTAATGTAGCGGAGGCTGTGATCATGTTGACGTGTGTGTGTTTTGATGCCGAGCATGCCGTCGCCACTTAAGAGGTTAACACTGGCACACGTCTGAAGATGCTGCGCCGAGACCGTTTCCATGGTGACCTTATCGCTCATCGGCCGCCCATGTTCATTCAGAGCAGCGATTGATTTCAGGAATTCAGTCAAGCACAAACCTGCCTTTAAACACTGTGTGCGTCTGCTCGTATCCTCTGGCACTGTTTGAAATGAGTGCGTGTGTGACATATTGTTTGTGTGGATGATTCATGCACTGGGAAAAATAACACGGTCATACAGATTATGTGTATTTATGTGGGCACAGATGAGCCGAATGCTGATGCCGGCAGCTTAAACTTTGTTGTCAGTCATTTTCTTTAGATCACTCGCTGAGTGCTGATTATCTCGTTGAGTTTAGCATGTGTTGAGGCAGTGGGCGTTTTTTCGTGGGATGTTAGTGTCCGTGTTGTTCGATTACAGTAATGAAACATGGATCTTTTAAGGAACATTTCACCCACAAATAAGGTTCCAAACTTATTTTGAAGAACAATGATGTCATTAAGAACAAGCCATGCTATGAGTTGTTGATGATGATTATGATGTCATTGTGCATCTAAAATGTCTGTAAATTGTTGCTTGGCTCAATTTTTTAAAGCAACATGAAAAAACATTTGCTACTCATTTTTGTTCCATAATATTAAAACAAGGTTCTGAAATTTCAGATGTTTTGGAGCCTTGAGTTGATGATAATGATGATGAAGTCATTGTGCATCTAAAATGTGTCTCAAAATTTTACCATAATATGATTCACGTCTGAGTGAAACAGAATAATTAACGAGAATATGTAGCGTGGAGTCTTAAAGGAGCAGTTCACCAAAAATGACTAAACACTGACAATATCTTCTCTTGTATTCAACAGAAGAAAGGAATGACATGAGTGAGTAAATGACAAAATTGTGCATTTTCACACCAGATGAAAAAATTTATGTAAGTTTGCAGTTGATTAAAACTACTTCTGAGGAGGCTTTTCTATCCGGACGTGGAGGCATTTCAATCATGTTTACCCTCCAAAACATCTCCATGTATCTCAATGGAAGCGCTGCTTTTTCAAAGCTAGTCATTGTTTACTATCATTGCTGTCACACTTGTTGCATTTAAATTAGTAGCAGTTGCCTGTGGCTGCTTTCTGATTGCATAGTGCTTGTGTTCATGCACTGAGACAAACATGCATGTATATGCGACATATTGACCAGTGTTTTTAGTCCAACATTAGCATCTTCCTTGAAGTGCACCGTTTATAGGCTCTGTGTGTCATTTTAGTGCGAGACAGTAATTACAGATCTGTCTTTCTCGCTGCTGACGGAGGACACTGCGAACCACTGTAGGTGTAAAATACGAGAGAGAAAGATGTGTGGAGAAATTAAACCGAATGCAGGGTGCCATGCTAAACAAGCTGTCGCTCGACACCAATGTTTTCATTTTGTGTACTTCTGGACCAGGGAGGGTTTGGCTTTCATGTTCAGCTTGTTTGAATCTCACACACATGCATTAGTGTGCTCATTTCGGCCAGGACTGTCTTTTGTGCTGTGATAATTGCATAGGCTTTTTCCCGTATCTGCACAAACTGCTTTCAAGTCCTCGGCTGAGCCGGTCCATAGCTTCAAACGCCCCGCTGGAAAGAGTAACACAGGCTTAATGAAGCCGTTCAGACCACCGAGGCCAATTACACACACACACACACACACACACACACACACACACACTCACACGCGCGCACACACTCGCTGCTTTCACTAATCGCTGATTAAATAGCAAATCAAACTTTTGTACAGATGTTGTGTACACACACACACACACACATACACACACACACACTCCAACCTGTCGCATTCAGCCTGCGACTGTCAAAAAGCATAAAGACATACTTCGCCTACGTTTATCTTTAGATGACACTGAAAACGAAGCCGCTCTACTGATCTTTAACTAATGGAGGAAAACTTTCAAGACGTGCTTTGACAGCATTTCTTTGCTCGAGTGTTTTAATAGTGTGTAATGTTTTGAAAGAATGAGGTAGGAATGAGTGCAAAATATTATCACGGTACAAGTAATTTTGTTGGCATTCAGCTGAAATAACTGAGAATGATTGTTTGCATGCTCTATTCAACCTTTTTGCATTAGCCTACTCCATGTATCTTTGTGTATATACATTAGTAAACCCACCACAATACATTCAAATATGGTGTAGCAAAAACTCTACGTTGACATTTCTACTCTCTCCTTTATATACCACTATCACACTTCATAAATACACTGCTTTAGCCATTTTCAATGGACGCATTCTCTTGTCAGATATAACTGTGCGGACCACATGTTGTCAACTTTTTTGGGGGGGAATCCAGAGATGTTTTTCTATGTCTACATTTCCATCCGTTCAGATGAGATCGTACTGTACAAACTTTTCTCATCCCGACATCTTTCATCTTTAAACATGTCCTCTTTGTCTGTTGTCATTGTCAACTCTTCTCACACATGCATTTAACTTTTGCTTTAGTTTATTCTTCAAAAAAGGAGTAAAAATAGAGCACTACATCATGCTCATGGGAGGTTATAGAGAGGTCATTCTCATTCCTTTACAGCAATAACAGGTGTAAGAAAGACTTTGAGCAGGAAAGAGCTTTACTTCAGGTGTACAAATAGTTAGTTTGAAGCTAAAATGGGATGCTGTCTTCATCACACACACACACACACACACACACACACTGTGTTGAGTTCAAGGGCAGCGTGTGCTTCAAACTCAATACGGATGTGAAACTCACACTCCAGTTAGCAGCTCAGTGTCTCGAAGTTTAGTGTGTCTCTCATTGGCCTTTTCTCGTCATTCTTTTTTTAAATATGGATTATTGTCAATCTCTTCTGTTTTTCTCTGGTAGCTCTGATTGTCAGTAAGCTTTTGAGGTTTTTGTAAGGTTTTGGATAGTAATGACTCAAGTGTAACAACATCTTTCTAAGGAACTACTAATTATTTGGATAGTAGATAGTAGTATTCTAAAGTGAAGATCATGGGAACACACTAATGACTCCCAAAGTGTTACCAAATTTAATAAACAACACCCTACAAAAACCTCAAAAGCTTACAATGACTTACAATATTATGCCGCTTTTCCACTGCATGGTACGGTACGGCATGGTTCGGCTCGCTTTAAATGGTACCACCTCTGTTGAGGTTCCAAGCGTACCGTACCGATACTAAAATGTGACGTGAAAACACTGCAGATCACTGATTGGTCAGACAGAATAGTCACTACCAGCGTCATTGTATTTGCGAGACATCAAACCCACTAGATTTAAATAGCCAGTAACAGCCACCACTGTAGCACCTGTTTTAAAACTACTTGCTTGACTTGCTTGAAGAAAAAAGAAAGAAAAGAAATTTCCGAAAAAGAAATGGCTGAATCGTGGTCAGTGGACGATGTGCAGACGTTGCCGAGGAGCGGATAAACTTTAACGATCAGTCTATAATCCCACCCACTTTGAAGCGGTACTAACTGCACTGGAAAAGCAAACCGAGCTAAAGCGAACCGAGCCGTGCCCAGTTGAGTCGTACCACGCAGTGGAAACTCGCCATTAGGTAGTTATCATGATGTCCACTTTACAATACTGATCCAAATAATTTGTTATTCCTTTGGCAATACTTGAGTCATTACTAGTGGGTTACCATTACCTTATTTAATTATTTTTACTTAATAATAAATTATTCAGTGTTAATTTTTAACCTGTATATAGTAGTTCTTAGTTCTCTGGGAGGTATGAAAAAAATGTAGTTACTGAATAGCTAATAATGAACTACCTTATTCAACTGAGCGCCGTTACTTACTAAAGGCGGGCATACACTGTGCGATGTCTGTGCGATTTCAGCAAGGTACCTACTCACACTGAACGATTAAATCGCATGCGATGTAAAGCCAAAGCTCGGGATTTATATGCTCACACTATGCTGTCCGAACGTTGAGCTGCGACTTGACTGCTATATAATGCTGAATAATAAAATAATAATAATACAATTTATATGCCTATAATTCATTGTAATCGACCTAAATGTTTTGTACAATTTTCAATGAGGATCGATTACAATGAATTATAGGCATATAATTATATTAACAGTCTATAATATGTCCGAACACTGCAATAAGTAGTCATCAATGAAAATTAAAAACTTTTTAATTTTTTTTTATTTATTTCAAAAACATTGTTTAACAAATTAATAAAAGAGACACGGTGTTACATCGCAGGTGGCTTGGAAGACGTGGGTAATAACTGGACAAACTGGAGGTAAGCAATAGTAATTTGTAGCTAGTTTGAACTACAGAACTTAAAGAGTTCCCTCTTTTCGTATGCTGCAGATTGAAATGGTTAAAATTCTGTGTTCGCGCAGGCGCAGTGAGGGAAAAAACACTGAGTTTAGGGCAATCGGTTTGTAGCTCTGCTTCAATTGTGCGATATAGTCACGAGGAGCGACCAAAATTTCTGACATGCCAGAAATTCATTCGACCATCGGATTGCTGATCGGGAGAGGTTAATCGCCTCTCGTTTCTCCCTGTACACTGCACGGACACTGGCCGATTGCGTCACCATGGCGCGATGAAGGCTGTCCCAATTCAATTTCGGATCCTTCGAAGGCCGTATTCAAAGGCCGGCGCGACGAAGGCTACCCTGATTCAAAAGCGACGCCAAATGCACCCTTCGCTTCCCCGTGAAAGGAAGGATACATAAATGGATCCTTCGCCGTCTATCCTACCCGATCCTACCCCATAAGTCATTGCGGGCCAGTGACGACAGCACTTTTATTTAAAAAAATTACGGATGATTGTTCTTGTCGCCTAGCAACTGTGACCGCTACCGATGACGAGCGGGAGTAACATTTGAACTGCACTTTTTTATATTCAACTGGGTTTTATATTCCCTTAGTACGGAGCCCAGAAAGTCTCTTGTGGGGGAAAAAAAACCAATCCGTGGCCACGGTTGTGCAATCCGTCCCCTCAGTTTATAAACTGTACTCACGAATTCTTAAACTTTTCCCTTGGATTAACAAATCGTGCCCACGATGATTCAACCAGGCCACCTGTTTATGAGGGATGCTTTGCATAAACTTCATTTTTTAAAATGGATAATTTCTTAAATTTTCTAAAAATCCATTTTATGGGAGAAAAAGCTCAGTATAATAGAATAAGCAAAAAAAGACTTCACATATAAAAAAGAAATATAACACAAACACAAGGTTTAAGGTTTTATTATATAAAAATAAAACATTCATAAATTATTTTATGATTAACATATTAGGCCTACTGTCTTCAGTGAATTAATTTATAGTTATAATTATAAACACAAATAATAAATATAGCTGCAAGCAGCCATTACCGGGGCCAAGCGCAAGAAGCGGCAACAGATGCCAACATGGGTGGGAGTGGCAGACCAACTGCAGCATGGAGCAATTAAAGACATTAAGAGAATTTTGGGAAAATGGCTAAAAAATCATATATACAGTAACTTTTAAGATGATTTAATGGATTATGACTTTCGAACAATAGGTGGCGCAGTTACGAAATCGATGTGATGTGGTCAGAGTGAGGTGACAATGACACATACAAAGTTTGGTGTCAAAATGTCAAGGCACTGCAGAGATAAAGACTTAATAGTCATTTTGGCAGCATGCCTCAACTTTGCTGCTGCGGTATACGAAAACGGTTTCGTCTATCGTCATGAAATCCATAAATTTTAGTCAGCATGGTCTGGAGATGATATGATTCGATTTTGGTGAAAATCGGATGAATGGTCTAAGAGAAGTTTGAAAAAGAAGGTTTTGAAAGTAAATAAAGATGGCGGACAGGAAGTTCGTCCAAATACGTCAAACTTGGTATCTATGTTCTCGGCATGACCCAAGGAATCTTTTAAGACCAGTATCATTACAATAGGCATATTTTTTCAAAACTTATTAGCATTTTTGGAAATATAATTTTAACTTTTGACCAACAGGTGGTGCTGTCTCGAAATTTTTTGAGTACCTTCAGGGGATGGTGCTGGTGGCAAATTCTGAGTTTCATAATGTTACAGTAATGCATTTGTTAATTATAGCATTTTACATCACAAAACTGTATTGAAGTCAATGGGAATTTCATGTTTTGTTCTATTATAGCGCCACCAAGAGGCAAAATCTCACAATTGTTTTCATGTGTCCTTGGAATGAGCCCATACATGTGTGTGCCAAATTTGGTAAAAATATCTCAATTCGCTTCGGAGTTATAGACATTTATATGAAAAAACGCGTCAAAAATGACTGACACGTGACTTTGATTGAATTTTACTATCCCTTACTATCAATATTTTGGCATTTGGGCAGTGGTATTTGGTTAACAAGCTATGGTTCCAAACTTCTGACGGTGGTTTCGTCTTGATCGGACAAGTGGTTTCGAAGATATCGGCAAATGTTTTTTTCGCGCTAAATCGCAACGCTACACAAACCGTAAGACGAAACCCAGCATGTTTGGTATCGTTGGACTCGGCAACGATTCAGGAACTCAAAAAGATGACTCCCGTGAAAATAAGTCGACCACACCCAAAGTTATAAGCATTTGAAAAAAAATTACCACTAGGTGGCGCTGTTTCGAAACTTCTCAGGCTCCTTCAGGGCATCGTACTGATGACCCATACCAAATGTTAATAATAATTATTCTAATAATTATTATATAATAATTATATAATAATAATAAAAGTTAATAAAAATAATTCAAAATGGCCGACAGACAAAATGGCCGATCTGGGAAAATTGGATATCGCTCGACTCGGCATGACGCCCTGAATCTAACAAGACCAATTTTATGATTTTTGGACAAACCGTTCAGAAGTTATAAGCAAAAATAGCCATTTTCTGTATCTCCAGACCAGTAGGTGGCGCTGTGCCGAAACACAGCATGTAGCCTCAAGTCATGCTTGTGATGACATGTACCAAGTTTGGTCTCAATACGATAAAGCGTTGCGGAGATACAGCCTTATGTCCGTTTTCGCAAGCGCTACGTAAATTTTTTCGTGCGTTTTTCGAAAACAGTTTAACGAATCAACTTGAATTCCATAAATTTTTGTCGGCACTGCCTGGAGATGATCTGGTGCAATTTTGGTGAAAATCGGACAAACAGTCTAGGACGAGTTCGCAAAAGTAGGTTTTTTGGACAATTCAAAATGGCGGCCATATTTTTATGACGGAAAATGACATCATAGGTTGCAATCGAATTGTCATGAGCTCTGGAATCAGAGGAAAAAAGAATTTTGTTGATAGGCCTCGCGGTTCAAAAGTTATTAGCATAATGATTTTGAAATTTTGGACAGGTGGTGGCGCTAGAGGCAATGAGTTAGAGACACCAAAATTGGTGTATTTAATGTTGGGACTGTCCTCTATCAGAATGTCAAACCAAAACAACTTTCCCGCAAACCGTTCTATGGGCTGCCATAGACTCCCAGTCGGAAGCATGAAGAATAATAATAAGAACGGGAACAGTTACAATAGGTGCCTACGCACCTTCGGTGCTTGGCCCCTAATAATTATCATTATTATTATTATTATTAGTAGTATATTTAGGCTACATATTTAGAAGCCGCTTTTATAAAAAAAAGGAACAAAGCAATTCGTCAAATGTCAGTCATAATAAATGGTTAGACAATAATAATACAGGGCTAAGATTATCCTAAATAACACAAGATTTTGACGCATATCCAAGTGTTTGTGTGGAATTTGGAGGCGCGGACACTTGCATTTGTATATCAACAGTGGAAAGAACTTAAAATACTATCATTTCTGGTCATGCAGAAAAGAATAATACATCATTCGCAACTACTTTTATTTGTGCAAAAACGAATGGACGCAAAAGTACACGGACCCAAGACTAACTTTTTCTACAAATAGCCTACATTATTTGAAATATAATAATATAAGGTCCGTGTACCTTAGCGTCCACTCGTTTTTCTTTTTTTAACCCGTAATTGAAAAACGAAAAATGAACGGTTGTTAGGCTATTTTTAAAACAAAAAGTTGAGCACCAAAATTTGAATTTGAACTGCACACCAAATGCTGCGCAAATAAATAAATAAATAAATAAATAGACGTATTTTCAGATTTTTGTTTATGACTTTTTCCCCCTTTATTAAATATTTGAAATATTCACAAATTAATATGGAAAAAAAAATCGATTACTGGTTTTCTAAGGCCAAATTAGAACCAGGAAATCATGTTTGAATTTGTTAGTTTAAAAGTGGACATTTCAAGCTTTGTATAGGTAGGCTATATTTTGTTTCAGTTCATTTTTTGAGAGGCGCTCCAGTTCACGGAGATCATGAAAGCACGCCCGATTCTTTTATTTTATTTTACAAAAGCACAAAGTTTTCTTGTTATTGTGAGTTTACACAAATAAAATTGTGTATTTTTATACATTTATATTTAACACATAAAAAATATTGTGAGTACAGTTTATAAACTGAAGGGACGGATTGCACAACCCTCGCCACGGATTGTTTTGTTTTTTTCCCACAGATGGAGGGTTTTTTCCCTCCATAATACGGGGTTGAAAATATATATGTACCATATTCATCATTTGCCATTTATGCTACATAATAAAAAGAATACATAGGCATATGGTTCAAATGTTCACTTATATCTTACCTTGATGCAATTTTGTAGGCTATGTATGTTTTCTTTTCTTTTCATTACATTATTTACGTAAGTTAACATCCAATACTTGAACAGTTTTAAGTGTAACCTGGCAATTCATGAAGCAGCTTCTGAATTGGGACGCAGCAAACCAGCTCTGGCCATGATCTTGGCTATTAAAGCCGAAAATACATGACTGAAACATCCTCACCATGTCTTCCAGTAAAATATAAACAAAAAAATGACAATAGCCAATTCTGGATCCATAGCTGTTTATTCAATTTTATAAAATTAATTATCAGAATGGCAGCTGTACTCTCGCACCGTTGCTAGGCGCCAGGAGCGGTAATCGGGAACACCTGGTTGCGCAATTAGAAAATCCTGCGAAGGCTACATGGTGCGTCCTTCGAAGGACGAAAAGGCTGCATCCTTCGAAGTCCGCGGCCTTCGGAGGATGCAGCCTTCACATTGGGACACAGCTAATGTGTCAGTGTTTTATTCGCTGAACTAAGCTTGCTTCCTTTCACGAAAATCAACATAGTAACGAAACGCGTTTGTCCGTTTAGGGCTCCTGTAGAAACATGTCGGCGCATTTCAATGTAAGGGGATCCGCGGTGTATGTAGACATAAACTGCTCATTCTAAGGTAATACAAATATAACGGTTCATTAAGTAAGGTCTTTATACACCACTGAAAACTTCTTTTTCAAGGTAGTGAGGAAACGCGCTCTGTAGCGCTGTGTGTTCGCTGTCGGCTACGGTAGAAACATGACGACACAATATGTCGACCTCCATAGAAGGGGGCGCCTGCGGTTATCCAGGCTGCCAACTCTCACGCATTGATTGTGAGACTCACTCATTTGACCCTTTTGACACGCTCTCACGCCACACATCCATTTTCTCACGCAGAGAAAAATCGCGGACAAAGAGGACACTGACACCGACAGACACGACAGAGAAGGTTACTTTTGATATGGAACAAATTCTCAGCTGTCAGATTCTGGCAACATTTTTACGAGATTCACACAATAAAACGTTTTGGCGCTTTTAAATGTGACAGATCGCTGTAGCGCGTCAGTTCAAACGACACGTGATACAGTAGCCTACAATCTCCCACCCCCCCGTCAACAAATCTCACTGTTCTCTCCCCCAATCAACAAATCTCAGCCCCCCCCCCCCCCCACCCTGTCAACAAATCTCACTTCAAGCAAAACTCAAAAGTTGGCAGCTCTGGGTTATGGAGATATAAATGTCTCATTCTAAGGTAATAAAAACATAACGGTTCATTATGCAAGGTCTTTATACACCACTGAAAACATAGTTATGGATCTTATATTGCATTTCTGTCAATAGATCCTCAGAAACATTACACAATGCACCTTTAATAGTTGTTACTAGTGTTAATATTGCATTACTCGTTTGTTCCTGTGTTCTTGTTCATTAATGACGGAACAGTATTCTAAAGTGTAACAGAGGTTACCTTTCACCTTTTCTCCCTTTTTTCCTCTTCTGTCCTGTTCTATTTCTCCTTTTTTCCTTTTCTTTCTCATGTTTTGGGGGTGATGTTTTGGACTGTGTGTGTCCTCTCTGCAGGCTTCTGGATCATAACGTTTCTTCCTCGGCGTCTTGAAACTCCAAACTTGGACAAAACCGATCCAGTCACCGGGAGCTCGACGTCTTATCCGATTGACCCGCGTGTCCTTTCCCATCAGATGCAGAATCGATGCAGCTTTGCCTGTAAACGGCTCGTCTTTCTCCCAGAAAGCTGTGAAACCACAGCAATCGGATTTCTATTTCACATTCCTCCACAAAACATTCACCTTCAAGACGCTGATCAGACCGTCTCCAGTGTCGTGCTCCTTTATGAACGGTGTCACTCGGAGAGCGTAATTGGAAAATATTAGCTTGTGTAGTGCAAGGTTAAATGGTTTAGACTCTCAAGCTGTCACACGTCTAACTCATACGGTTCAGTTTACATGTAGCGGCGGTGTTAAGCGCTGACATTTAAGGCTCTTCACTCGCTGTGGGTGTGTAAATATACTCCATTAAGTGAAGGCCTCTTCACTGTGCTACAGTACGCCGGCAGCTGCAATTATCCTGTTGAGTTGAGTTGAGTTGAGTTGAGTTGAGTTGAGTTGAGTTGAGTTGAGCCGGGCTGCTAGTCCAGGTTTAACTATTAGGAGTCACTTCAGCAGAGCGGGAAAGATCTCCTCGTCTGAATGGCACTCAAAAGCCACGAGAGGAAGCCTGTCGCGCTTTCTAATGCATCTATTACTGTCTGTCTCTCGCACACATGCTTTCACAGACTAAATAAGGCACACAGTTGAACACTGAGTTTGTGATATCAAGATAAATCTTAGCACTTGCTGTTGTCGACATGAAAATGGCATTTGCAACCAGTGAGTTAAACACACTGTAAAAAAATTATTTCGCATTTTATAGATTATTGGAATACGTTTCTCAAGTAAACACAAAAAAATTCACGTTTAATTCAATGTTACTTTTTGTTTCTTTGTAATTTGTCAAATTTACTGGCAATTTCAGAGTAAATTTCTTTTTCAAAACTTCATACTTTGTGGAATTGATCGGATAATGAAAAATGTCTCTACAGGAGAATGGTTTGAGTTGAGCAGCTGAAAAGGAAAGTTGTTTCCGAAGTTTGTTAAAAAATAAATGGTTTAGGATTTACTTTGAAACAATTTTCACTCCGAAATTGCTAGTAAATTTGACCAATAATGGCAAAGAAATAGCAAGTAACACATTGAATTAAACATTAAATTAAGTAGAAAAGCTACAATTGTATTTTCTTGTAAAACATACTCTTTCATTTACAGTTTAGAGAAATCTTTTTTTTTTTACACTGTGGAGCTGCTTTTACTACTTCTGTACCTTTAAATATGTAAATGAGCTCTGTTGTGATTGGCTGAACTGGCCAGGTTGACTGTGGAAATGCAAATGAGGGAGGTCATATATTAATGAGCTCATTACCAAGATGGCTTAGGAAAATAGATAATTCAGTAAACAGTTGAGGAAGCTTTGTAAACGTTAGTCTTCATAGCACATCACATTACAGCCCATTTAAATCTTATATTATGCAACATTTTATAAACAACAAGAGACCTTTACAGTCAACAGTATTATTATGATGATCTTTTCTATATGGTTTAATATGAAGCTTCAACGCTGCATGTCAGATGACATTTTCAACTCGCTGCTGTTGAGTAATAATAATTACAGTCATTTGCCGAGGAAATGAACCTATAGTAGAGCTGCATACATAAGCGCAGTTTAGTAATAATGAGTCTAGACTGTGATTTTGCATCCCCCTCTCTCTCTCTGTCGGTCTGCTCTGTTTCCATCTGTATGACAGTGAGATTTGTTGTTGCACTTCTCCATCACACTCTCATAGACTATACAAGTCCTGTAGATTCAGTTTGTGTACTGATACCTCAAATAATAGATTTGATATCTGGGTCATTGTTGTTTTTATTTGTGGAACTGACTGACTGACTACTCACAGTCAAGCTCTGTTCTGAAACCTACTGTACATAGACCGCATTGATTTGTCTTGTGATTATGTAGCTTGTTTTTAGTAAAAATGTTTATCCTTCACAGAGAAAGCAATCCTGTAATGCATTGTCTGTACAATGTACTTAAATACGAATGAGAAATACTATAGTGTAGTGGCCAAAAGTAATGAATCTTCACCCTTTATTTAAATATTATTAAACATTTGTTAAAGATTTTGTAAGAAGATTGCGTAGTTGTGCTTGGAGTCAATCGTTTTATTTGTGATAATAACGCAATTAAACATGCCAAATTGTATGGACATCATGTGTTTGCCAGGCTTTCAGAAAGAAATTATGAACACATGCCAGAACCAACGAAATAGGATTATGTTGTAGTCAGTGTATGCTTTTTCCTGGTGAGCTTTTTGTTTTTATATGCATTTTTTTGCATAGTAAAATAAAACGAAACCGTTGCTGTAGTTTGCCTTTTTTATCCAATTTTTTTTTCCAGGTAAATGCCTTAACCAAGTTTAGTGTTTTGTACTTCCCTCACATTTAAAAAAAAAAAAAAAATAGATGGTGTAATCAAACTTGTTGGGTCATTAAAAAGAAATATCCCATCCAGATATCCCTTTTGGCCTTGTGTGTGTGTGTGTGTGTGTGTCTATAATTATGTACAGTATATGTATTTTTATTCTTATGTCAAACTCAATTTGAGTGTTTCATATCAGACGCTTGGGAAGATCCATTTCAAACGCTTGTTGGGTTTATTACAGAGATTCAGTATCACTTTATCAATGTTTATTTACTCTATGTAATCCAGTAAGATCAGTTTACATTTCTGTTTACTAGGAGAGCTTTGATGCTAAAGCTGGTTTCATGTTTGTTAGGTCTTGATATTTTATATACTTTGGTATTTCTGTATTTGATCTGAACTGACTTTAACCCTCGTGTTGTGTTCCAGTCATTTTGACCTGGAGAGGATTTTCTTTTTCCCAAAAATGCTAGTCAGTGCTATCACATTCAACTAAAACTTACTGACTTTGCTCTCAGAGGGTATAATGATGGATGTATAAAAATGTATAGCACCCACCTTATTGCACTAGTGATGTTCTCGGTCAAAAATGACAGGCCTACAAAAAATATAGATTAAATCTCACATTATGCTATGTTATTGAAAAATATTGGATTAAATCTTTTTATACAATCTTTATATCAACCCAAACACTGAGGTGGATAAGCTCAGATCAATGAGGCCTACGATAAATCACCTCCAAAAAAACAAACTCAAAACCTGTGCTAACTGAAAGAAAACAAGATGACACAAAGATTGAATCTAATATTCTGTGATTAATATAATATAACGGGAGATTTACCAGCAATAATTTTTTAAACAGAACACCAAATGAGGTTCTTCAGCACAGCACTTTTTTTCCAGATCCATTATTTTAACTATACAGATTTAAAATGGTATAAATGTAATTAAAAATATTTAAATCAAATTATGATTTGCACACAAATTAGCTTAAGGGAGAATATTTAATCATTTTCATATGGACCAATATAATCTAATTACACACTCTTCAGGGAGATTAATAGCCAAAAAAGTCACAATGTTGCTTGATTTTCAAATCAACACAATCATTGTGAATATATCATGAAGATTTGTTTATAAATCACCCATCATTTTAGGTCAGCGTGGAGGCTGTCAGTCAATTTCTGTAAGGTAGTAATAACTGAGAGCTGCTATTACCCTGGGAAACTTTAACACGTCTTAAGTGTTTCTAAAATACTGTTCTCATTTCCCCCTTATAAACCTGCATTACTCTGACACTGCGTCTCGCCTCTAAACTAATAACAGACTAATAATAGACAGTGTACATATCATGTTTTTGTCTAGCACTCTGACTTTATAGCTCCTTCTAATGAGGCTTGATGGATGAGATATTGCATATTCACATCACAATATGTTTGTGATGAGTTTGCTGGCGAACTTAAACTAAAAAGAATTGTAAATATCATGATGATTTATTTGGGCAATAAGTTTCCTAAAGACTGAGTAGTTACATGATTCTCTTACAACTTGTGAGAATGAGAGCGTTATGACAAGAATTACTTTTGTTTGCAAAATCCGTCCGTCCGTCCGTCCATCCCTTTCATTTACAACTTTGCAAAATCATGTGTCTAAATGATTTATTAATATTATTCATTTTGTTTATTCTACTTCTTAAATTAAATACTGTTTTTTTTTTTTTTTTTTTTTTACTGTTTGGTTGAAATGATGGTTCCTCTAAAAAACTTCACAGCGAATGCATAAATATATATTGGTCTTGAATAACATGTAAAAGCTGACACTGGTGCTATATCTTCTTCTGTATGTGTGCTGTTTGAATTACAGACTCAAAGATTATTTTGTTAGGATGAAATGAATGATTTCCTTTTTTCCAGATAACTTTGCTTTAAGTGACAGAATGAGATCACATTGATTTATCATTTATTTGCCTCTCTCTCCCGCTGGCACACTTCCTTCATCCTCCTGCACACACACACACACACACACACACACACACACACTTTTGTGGTTTCCGCTATCTTTGTGGGGACTCTCCATAGGCATAATGGTTTTTATACTGTACAAACTGTATATTCGATCCCCTTACACTAATCCTACCCCTAAACCTACCCATCACAGAAAACTTTATGCATTTTTACATTTTCAGTGTAAAAATGGGACTGCTGGCTGGTCCACACAATGTAGGTGATCTCAGGTTTTACTATCCTTGTGGGGACATTTGGTCCCCGCAATGTAATATAAACAAAGGCACACACACACGCACACACACACACACACACACACACCTGCTGCTCAGCGCTGCCTGTTTTCTGCCACTTTCACTTGTGATGTGAAATTACACACAAACTGGGAGTCCAGTTGTGTTTAGAAGAAAACTAAGATGGGTTGGGTCTTGTGTGTTACTTAGTAATATACAACTGTATATGTTAAAGCTGGCCTTTTTTTTAAATATCTATATGTTTTATTGTGAAGTAGCCGCTTTTCAGCGGGCTTCTAGGACGTGGTAAGTGTCTGTGATGTAGGAAATATATATATATATATATATATATATATATATATATATATATATATATATATATATATATATATATATAAATAATATATTTTTGGAGGGTATCTTTTGGCATTATATTATATTGTATCTAGTGCTGTCAAATCGATTAATTACATCTAACATAAAAGTTTGTCTTTATGTAATACACAGTATTATATAAAGACAAACTTTAATGTTGGATGCGAATAATCGATTTGACAGCACTAATTGTATCCAATCAGTCTAATTTATTTATACCAAACAGCCATGCATGGTTAATGTGGGAAATCTCAGTTATATATGATAAATATATAATGCCTGGTACATGTGGCTTATTGATGTACAGTAGTTTATGAATTGTGTTGTTAAATTATGATCTGACAAGCTAATTTAGTTGTCAGAGAGCAGTTTTTGATGTGATCTGTTTCATGGCAGCGGTTGTTCTTGCGATTTCCAGGATGGATGAAATGTTTTGATGCTTTACAGGGTTAAGCATGTTAGACATACAATATTTTAGACTTTTTAATTAATAGTTCACCCAAAAATGTTCATTTACTGACTCAAGGTCAGTCTGTTAAATGCTGGTAAAATTCATTTTCAACTTGAGAAGACATAGAATATAGTGCATTATTCATATGGACCACATTTGTGATGCTTTTAGTCTGTTTTATTCTGCTTTTGTGTTGAAGAATGTCATACGAGTTTGCAGCATTATGAGAGTGAATAAATGATGGCAGAAATGTTATTTCTTTAATGAACAGTCTCTCTGAAAGCATCATAAAGTGAGCATTTTTCATCTGCTCCTCGCAGACAGATAGTCTTACGCTCCTCCCTGACCTTGAGTGGGTTTGGAACAATGAAAGGGTTGGCGAGGCTCTTCGGGTGGATTCATTTCCTCTGTGTTATTCTGAGAGTCTCTCCTGCGCCCATGAGGGATTTGGTTTGATTATGGGGGTGAAATTCAGAAGGCCAGGGCAAGGGCATCAGTGATTCAGAAGTTGAGCGAGTGAAGCCTTCGGGAATCTGTCTGTCTGATCAGAAGACCTGCTGTTCTTTCACGCTTCTCCTCATTCTGTCAGACCGGCCTGCTTATGGATCTGGGTTTCTGTCTCCTTTGTTGTTCCACAGATGAATCTGATCTCATTTAAGGGTACAGGACACTTCCCACATGGAAAGAACCTATATAAACATATATGTTTTAATATAGGTTTTGATATAGGATTTTAATATATGTGACATATATAAAATTGGCCATTTTCCTATATTATATGTGCATATGTACACATATATACGTGCATATATGTACGCATATATACGTGCATATATGTACACATATATACGTGCATATATGTACCTATATAGTTACATATATGTACCTATATAGGTGCATATATGTACCTATATAGGTGCAAATATGCACGTATATATGCAGCTATATGTTACCTATAATTATTAAAATCCATAGCTACTAGGCAACATAAATAATAGCCCAAGATGTAGAAATTTTAATTATTTATTTACTTAAGAACAATCAAATATTACAAGAACAAAAATAAGACAAAAAACTGAACAGAAAAAAAAAAACAATTTATCTTGTTGATCTTCTCAGCTCCGTGAGCTTCAAATTGATAGATGTGCCTATCTGTCCTCGGCTGGCTGCCGGCCACTTCTTTAATGTAGCATCTAGAGAAGACAAAAATAATAAGACAGTATAATAATAATAATAATAATAATATAGTGCTTCATCAGGAACCCAAAGTGCTTACAGTACAGCTGCGATTGGACACATATTTTGGATAAAGGGCTGATCATAATAAAAAATGCGTCATGTAAACATGTCAACTGGAAGATTCTGATTGGATTCTGCTAAATCTGAAAAAAATTCTGATTGGAAACATCACCCCCCTTTTTTTTTAGCGGCATCGTTCTTTCATATGCACATGTCCGTCATGGGGACTGCATTGTTAACAGTCACACGGTCAATCATGTGCATCCAAAGCAGAGAAAATTCATGGATAGGAAAAATTCAGAAATGTGGCTTTAGAAGAGGAAAGGTAGGATCAAGAAGTGAGCAAGCAATGAGTTAGTATTATAGGTTCCAAGCAGATACAGTAACAATAATGGGTGCCCTATCTTATACAGTCTCCATTGATGCCTAATAAACATTGATACAAGTATGCTATGGTTAAAGTGGTGAACTTATAAAGTCTTAAAAGTTTTGTTTTCCCTTATCAACGCATTATGCATTTACTCACCAATAATGGCTGCCTTTTTAATTTGGTCAAGGGCGACCAGCTGCTCCCCATCCCCTCTGGTTGGCTTCCCACCTTAAAGTAATATTTCAAAATTATTATGAAAGGGGGGTAAAATGAAGGTGGTGAGAACAAGAGATTTTTTAAATACACATCACTTTTACTTGAGGTGCAAGGAAATCCAAAAATGGCAAGTAAAAAAGCAATGCTATGCCCGCACACAAACATAATTTATTCCACAGAATATGACTGACTTGTTTTTTTTTTCAAGGACAGAAGAGATTAGGAACATGTTGTTTTGTACCATTCAGGTTGCTTTTTAGCAAAGTCTCCAAATCAAAAGGTGCCCAGCAGCAGATTCAACACCATGGCAGTAGCAGAGGTGGCAAGGCCTGGCAAAACACCCCAGAGCCCTTTATAACTTCAATCTGAAAAATAATTTCACATCACAATATTAATTTATTGGCAACTTTAGAAAGGTTTTTATGTTTCATATTGATTCTTATATTTAGCTTCCCAATAGTTAATAGGTTATGATGTATAAATGCAGATTAATGATAAAGATATGAAACAAATTAATCATTGCCCTAAACGTTATTAAAGGAGAGGAGGAGGAGGACAGGGTGGAGAGGAGGAGGAGGACAGGGTGGGGGAAAGGAGGAGGCTGGATGGAGAGTAGGGAAGGAGAAAAGACAGTGGGTGGAGAAGAGCGAAGGGGGGCAGGAGGAAAGGATGATTGTCTTATATAACACTAATTGGCTCCTACAAGCACACAGTTTATACCCATCCTTACTAAATAATGTTACTCACCTGTGTTTTCACTGATGTCTCAGCTGTTGCTGCAGTCTTGTTAGAGAAGAAAAACATTGTTAAACTCAACAATTGTAAAACTTCAACAATTTTATGCATATGGTGCAAGTAAATTACATATTACCACTAACTATCCCAACATAAAAATCCCTATAGCTCAGTTGGAGCCTTAAGTAAAATAAGTACAGAAAAATCTGAGGTATAAAAGGGTTACACACACCTGTGGTGTCTCTCGAAAGCGCTCAGTCACCATGGGACTCTCTTTAAAGGGCTCTGTCTCCTCTCTGGAGTCTTAGAGAAGAAAGAAACTTAGTAAAACTCTACAACAATTTTTATTCATCCAAGCAAGCCACTATAGATTCTTATTTACAGGGGGGGGGGGCTTGGAAAACATCAAACATGTCAATAAATTAAAGTTACATGCAAAAGTAATCAGCCAAACATCATAAAAATCCATATAGCTCTGTTTGAATAACAAGTAAACTAACTAAATAAATAAAAATGCAAGAGGGTTACTCACCGGTTGCACTTCTCCAAAAGTCGAGAAGGGGTCAATAAATTAAAGTGCAAATACATCAAATAATTAACACTATCAATCAGCCCAACATCACAAGTCTCTCAAGCTCTGCTTGAGAAACAATTTTAAAAAGCAATGAAAATCAGAGGAACTTACCTTTTGAGCAATAATGGCGAGGTCACTTTTCATTTGAGGGATTTCTAGAAAGAGGTTATATAAAGAAAAAAACAATTACAATCACTAAATCAAAATAGCACCCAGCAACTCTAGCTACTCTTCGAAAGACATTTCCTGCAGCTGTGAACGCAAGCTAACTTACAACCCTCCAAAGCCCATTCATAAGGCTCTGCAGAGGAAACCTGGTTGTGAACGCAATTAAAAATATATATTTCTCCCAAATTCAAATCCCCCAGAGTTTTTTTCTGGAGCCGATTGCCTTCTTGAGCCGTTGAAGGCAGAGAAGTGTATGTACTCATGAACTGTAACGTTATTCTCTAGGCCATGACTTTTGTGAACCCTCTACGAATTCCTCCAGAAAGAGACAAATAAATATAATTCTAATTTGAATCTTATCAACGGCTATATGAGCACCCACACTACCAGCTAACAACATAGCATTTATTTTGCCAAACACATGTTAAACTTTCAGCCCATACAATTTCTAAGTTTATACTTCTCTGCCACCGCAATATCCATCTCCAGAAAAACCCCTGCTAATAAATATTAAAATTAGGAATACTCACAATTGATGATAAGTAGGACATAGCAGATCTCCAACGCTGATATCGCCATTTTCACTCCCAGCCGTTATCTTTCGGCGCAAATCGTCAAACGTCAGGCGGGTGACGTCATGACTCATCAACTAAGATTTTTTATTTTTTTTTTATTTTCAAAATTACAGAGTTTGATATCAAGTTCTTGACACATTCCTTTTACACATTTTCACATTTGATAAGTATAAATTGAAACAACAATAATTTGTTTATAAAGTAAAAATAAATAAAAATAAATGGCATCGCAAACATATATTAAATTAATTTAGCAGAGATACAGATCTTTGGGCTTTTCGATTTTTTAAAAACTTTACAGACTCAAAATACATGCATGTCTTCAAATTCATTAACCACAGTGAAATGCTCAGATAGATGGGATGAGATGATGATGATGATTACTTGAATGTATGTTCTATGTTCTTTTTTTTTTGCTACATTTAGACTGTAATGACCTTTCAGCCATATTCATCTAGAAACTGCATTAAGACAATACAGAAAACATTGCATTTTGCATTGCATTTGGTGGATGTAACGGTGAATGTGTGGATGTGTATGAGCTGTAATGTGAATCTGGAAGTGACTTGAAATTGGAAAAAGGGCTTGATTGACAAAATAAAAAAACGACAAACCATTTTGTTATTTCCTTCTTTTCCACTATCTTCATACAAGAAAGAATTGACTTTGTAAATGTAGCTTTCACATAGCTTTCCATCTCCTCTCACTTAATTACCATAATTAAATTCCATAACATGCCAATTACATGTGATACCAATTTCACATGTTTGCACACAGGCCTACAGTTCTTGCATAATTTCTTTTTTTAGTTAGTTCTTATTGCCTTGATAATAGAATATATGAGCTAGGCATCATGTATGACAGTTGCCAAAGTGGGGTATGAGCTACAAAATGACCAGATCCTGCCATGAGCTAGGAGACATGTATGCACATACAGTATAGGGCTTATATGTGGATATAAAGAAGCAATACAGGAGACCTATATGGCCTGTATATGCACATATATGCACCTCAGTTTTGCCTATATGTGCCATATATACGCATATATGCAGCATATATATTAGCATATGTGCATATATGCTGTATATATGCAGCATATATGTGCATATAAACTGCATATAGGTTTCATATATGTGCATATATCCTCATATAGTTTCTTTCCATGTGGGTTACTGTATCTTCTAAACACTTTAAGAAGTAAAGGTTTTTTTTTAACCTTAAAGGGTTAAGGTTCATGTATCCACCTTATTCCTGAGGACCTTACTGCGTTTTGAATTATGGGTGGCACTCCCGGTTTGGGGAACTTCCATTCAAAAAAACTGAAACGAATCATAAGGTTGTCCTACAAATAAAGCTGATCCGTCAGTTTGACTGGATGAGTTGTCAATTTTTTTTCAGACATCATGAGAATAACGTTATACTTGGTATTTTAACGTGACATGTTATAACAAGAACATCTATGGCAAGAGCTCTTTTCAGTCGCTGCTTTCTTTTCCTCATGATTATCTTCTTCTTTTTTCCCTTTGCAATCCACTGTAAAAGTTTGAAAAAGGACAACATATAGGCTACTGCACATTTGTGGTCTGTTCTCCCGAATTTAATTTACAATATATTCCATTAATAATTCACTGGAATCCATGAAGAATCTCTCGTTATTCTCCTCAAATCCTCACGTCTCTTTCCAGGTTCGTTTTCACAGGTAAATGCAATCTGTCAAAATGACGGAAATTACTTTGAAATAGTATCATGTAATGCTGAAGTTAATGAACATTTTTGATTAAGCCAACATAAGTTACATACATGCATACTATATATATATATATATATATATATATATATATAGTATGCATGTATGTAACTTATGTTACATTACATGATGCCTATATATATATATTAGCCTTCTACAGTAATATTTAACAAAGACTCGTACTTTTGGGGTTATTTGGTCTGTTGAAAGTACCTTGTTGATGCTTTTACACTTTTAAATTTCCTTTTAATGTTCGATGGTTGAAGGGTGAGTAGATTAATGTCATCTCATTGTGACAATTTTTTAACCTATTGCATTCATAGAGTGAGCCTTTCACTGATTGTTTACAGCTTAACGGAAGTTACACCCATAATTCACGCAAAGCGTCATCGGGCGCAGGAATACTGTGGACAGAACCTTTTAGGGGTTCCAATCATGAGATCCTTTTTATGGATTTAGTTTTAATTAGTTTTAATTCATTTTTTATTTTAATTAAATTTTATTAATTAAACAGCTCATAAACATACTTTATCATTAGAAACTGAAATAACTCATTAAAGAATAACACTTGGAAAACAAACAACATTGGACCCCATTGACTTCCATTGTGTTGGAAAAAAACACAGAGACATTCTCAAAATCTTTTATGTTCCACAGAAGAAAAAATATTATTATTGCTATTGTGACTTGTAGCGAATTAGCTCTATGAAATATTAATAATCAATCATAACTTGTTATAATCGATTATGAATATTTGGATCAGTTAATCGGGTTAACTTGATGTAGCTACATTAACATTACAACCAATTACTCGGTTCATCCCGTGAACACTCAATAATGGTTATTAATTAATTAATAGAAATGTACATTTCCGGGGCATGGGAAATGTCTTTCTTACTAAGAGCAAGTAGTCAAAATCTATGATTAGTGACTCCAGATATGAGCTTGACACACGGACAACTTTACATGTGACATGAACAAGATTTTATTAATTAGACTAAACATTTAAACTACTCTAACATACACATACACACATGCATGCAGTTTACCAAGGGAAAGAGAGCTGAAGCAAAATACAGGAAAGCTAGAAGTTATAGGATTGTTTGAAGTTCAGCAGATCAACAGCCTTGAGCAAACCATCAGTTTAGTTCTAACACGCTAACACAGTTTGATACTTGCATGTCTTGCCCATTTGGATTAAACTGTCCTGATGCAATTTGTTGAGGCTCCAGTTGATCTTTGATAATGTTGTCTTGATGAGAGAGAACCAGTGGGAGTCAGAGGATCTTTGGTGAATGGAAAGACAAGGCCGCAGCCTGGCACAAGCTTGGGGGTCCTTGAGGGACTTCTAGTTCAGCATCATCTTCACATCAGGACTTCCCAGGAAGGACCAAGAGAAGGTCAACGGGGGCTCAGAGGGCCAAGAGTGTCCAAAGAGTCCGAAAGCCGAGAGAGAGAGAGAGAGAGAGAGAGAGAGAGAGAGAGAGACTGATCTTGATCAGTGATTTAAAAGGGTGAAGATGTCACACCCTCTGGGGGTATCTGAGCCAATCCAAAGTTGTCCCTTTGGAGGGAGATTTTATGACTCTTTGTGTTCAGACAGCACATTTGAATCTGTAATTTCATTGGGTGTTTAAGAGAAAGAATCTTCAAGATTCTTATAATACCCATGCGTCACAAAGTTAACAAAATGTAATGTAAATTAACAAATGGGGAACGAAGATTGGAATTTATAGAGACCAAATATGGTTCACATGTTTGTATGCAAAGTCTAAAACATTAACCCATTAGAGTTTACAAGAAAACAAAGGCCAAAACAACATCCGAAGGAAAATCATGAGATGTGAAAATTAGATGCATGTTTATACATTTCTCAAGTGGTTATATATATATATTAGGGGTGTAACGATATTCGAACCGAACCGAAGAACCGCGATACAGAACCCACGATACGTATCGCGATACTCTCATGGCGTACCGAACACGCCCCGCCCCGCCCCCTGCTACCCCGGCCCCGCCCAGCCCGGCTCATTGGACCTGGAATGTGTACACAACGAATTCAGTTTTGTAGCCTAACCACCATTAACACCAAATAGCAAGCTCCGTGTTTTGTTACTTTCGATAATAAGCAAGGTGTAATCTTCAAATTCTGACTATTTGATCACATAAATCAAACAATAAATGCAGTTTTGCCGCTCTTTGATGTGGCGTGACAGATCACTGTACTAGCTCCTCATTTCAAGCGGCAGCGCGGAGCGCGAGTAAACGCGATCATCTCTAAAAGGCATCATAACTCGTGTAATCGCTCAATCAGTGTTTCAGCAGCGTAAAGACGTCAATAAAACTGCATAGCTTGTCACTAGCATTATATTTACCTCAGCAGGCAAGTGATTCAGTGTCCAAAACTTGTTGGTTCCTAGAGAAATGAACTCTTGCACTAAATAAATGCACTATATTATCCTATATATTATATTTTACTTAACCTGTTAATTATATCTTGATTATTTAATGTACGTTTAAAATATCTTTCATGAAAATGACAGCAACTGTGTAAATTATTATATTTCAATAACAAATTAGAGTAAAGTTAATGCAAAAACTGCCTTATGTTCAGTTTACATGTTTTCATACAATGTGTTGGGTGTTGATTATTATATGTAAAAAATAAATAGCATCTGAATTTAGGCTCTGTTGTTAACCTTTAATGTTATAGTAATGTGCGGCTCCCTATATAGTTTACAGCATTAGCAGATTTTTAATCCTTGCAAAACGTTTAATTGTAATTGAATTAATTTAAAGACAAAGACACCATTTTTTCATTAAACCACTGTTTAAACATTTTTTTTAGCTTTCTAAACCGAACCGAACCGAGACGTCAAAACCGTGGGAAAACCGAACTGGAGTTTTGTGTATCGTTACACCCCTAATATATATATTTAGAATATATAGGATTAACAGGGTTTATTTCTCCTTCTCAAGAGAATTAAGTGAGTGTCACATCTCTCAGGAATTCCCTTTTAGAGGTCGTAAAAATCCTTATCTATGTAACAGGACCCCGAGTTCTGCCAGTGGTGTTAGTTTCATTGGATGTTAGTTTCGGGGGAAGTTACACTGATCTTTGTTGGGAGAGTGAGTTTGCCGGACTATTCAATAGACAAAACCAACAATCTGTGTGTGTGTGTGATTGGTATAAGCTCTATATTATATAAGCTCTATAAAAGACAATAGTGTTGTCATCCAGCTCAATTCCATTCAAGTTTTTAAAAAACAATATTATGTATTCTCTATTACATCACTTATAAGCTTCACTATGACCTAACAATTTGTATTCACCCTATAATGTTTCTTCAGCACATTTTCCCCTTCACGTGCCGCTGCGCTCACCTCGGACACACACACACACACACACACACACACACACACACACACACACACACACACACACACACACACACACACACACACACACTCCCATCCATTAGGAACCCCATCTGGAGAGGACTGAAAAAAAATTTATGGTTGATTTTGACTCGCGCGCTCATCCCACCATCCATCTCTCCGAACTCTCTTAATAATGGAGCGGCCGTACCATCTATATCCATTTAGCCAAATTACCTCCAATCCCAGACTAAAACACCACCATTCATGATTCATCAGGTCTCCAGAGCCACGGGAACCGTGATGCCGCACACATGATGTAGTGGCCCGTAAAGACTGGGAGGAGACAACAGGTTTCTGCTTGTAGAGATTGTGCCACTGCAATACATTATTACTCATGCATTCTTTGTGCCTTAATAGTTTTTGAGAGCAAATTTCTGGAGGGATGCAGCCATTTTTCACACTAAATTATGGTTTCACACATAATTGATTTAGCCAACTTTTTACTCATCTTGACGTTTGTAATTTCTTTTGTTCAAACTGGTCTCAAAAACCTTCCACGTCTTCCTTTTGGTCATTCAAACAGGCAACTTTAAAGGAAGAGATTGAAAGGATTATATCTTACATATATTATATCATATGTATATATATAACATTTATGTAATATATATGATATGTATTATATATATATATATACATATATACAGGTAAATATATATATATGTATGTATATATATATATATACAGTATATATATATATATTTACCTGTATATATATATACACACACATACGATATATATGATTTAAAAAAGTATACATTTTGAATATATTCTAAAAAAATATACATAGATTTGTATTATAATAATAAATAATATAATAATAAAATGTATACTTTTATTTAAAATTATATAATATTAATATATGCATAAATGTATATATTATAATTAGTCTAATTATATATTATTAATATTGAAATATTAACATTTTATGTTTTACCTATATTCCAAAATAACAATGATACACACACACACACACACACACACACACACACACACACACACACACACACACACACACATACATACATATATATATATATATATATATATATATATATATATATATATATATATATATATATAGTTTAAATATTTAAAAAATAATATACAAATATATTCTAAGATAATAATAATAGTAACAATATTGGTAATTAAAGTATATAATATATGCATAAATGCGTGCGTGTGTAAGTTGCCTTAAGCTCGCCATGTGTCTGTCTGATGGCCGAAACGCTATAGCATAACTTTCACGTACACCATCAGGTCAGTAATAGTGTGTGACAGTCACGTGTGTGCGCGCTTACACACATCAGAAGGTCAAATCTGCGCGAGTCGGCTTTGGCAACAACGGCATCACGCTGTCACACCTGTCCTCGTCTACCCGGCATATATCTATGATAACTTACGTAATGCGGTCACCATAGCAACAGCTGAATCCCTAGCCTTGGCTCCTTGTGAGGACCAAAACCAAAGAGAAAGAAGATGACAATGCACCCAGATAAGAACTGATGACAAAAGCCGTCTGAAAAGAGCTGAAAAATTCATACGCCAAAGTGGCGTGCAGATCGCATCGCAAGTCGAAATCTCTGAAAGCGAGATCGCACCTTTTGTTTCAGAGAAGTATTAATAGCCGAGCAGAGACGACTGTTACTATTTCAGGATGCATTTTATGTGTTCTTGCATGCATTTATTCCCATTTAGAAAAGGAATGACACATTTGTGCTAGAACTCTTTCTGGAGTGTCGGAGAGATACGACAGCGCCTCCTTTCATAATTGCATCAGGCAGAAACGTGAATTCATTCATCTTCCATATGCCCAGCCTAATTATCTTTAAATACCCGTCGTCTGTTGTTTTCCAGCAGAAATGGATGCTACTCATAAGCGCACGCTTCACGCTTTCAATGTAAGTCTTTCAAAAATAAATCAGACAGAAAATGGACCTTTCCTAGCCCAAATTGTTTAATAGTGTATGTTGCTAAGACTAGTATCACTGTGACTATTGCTTATGCTGTATTAGTATTAGTACATAAACACTCTTTGCAAGTATGCAAATTCTCATGTTTGCTACAGACATGGAAATACTGCTTGAAAGAGGTCTTGCTATTGTGTTTTTTTTTCTGCGTTCACTAGAGTTTTTTATTTTTACAGTAAAAGACTGCTAATTGGTTTACTGCAAGTTTCTTTACTATTAAAAAACGGTAGATCTAATAGGACATTTTCGTAATTTTACAGTAAAATACTGTTAAATTTACAGACTTTTGGAGGCAAAAATTAACAGTTATCTTCTACTTTACAGAGAAAAACTGTAAGCTGATATTCTCACAATTCTTCCTGTGAGACTTCACATTTGACGGTATTTTATTTAAACAATTGTTTTAAATCAGTTATGTACATTTTGGGTTTTATTAATGTTTAGTCGTGTTACCATGATGGTGTTTTGTATTTATGTGTATGACACTGTGTGCACCTTCTGGATATTAACCTAATATTAAGTCAGCTTGGGGAAAGACTATTTAATTCCTCGTTTCTTTTACACCCTGTATTATTATGATGGCTAGAAGTAGATTATACATGTACAAAACTGAATAGCAGGACATTTATTGTTGCTGTTTAAGGATGAAAAAGCTCTGCAAAGATCCAAAGTCCTTCCCTTGTAGTCTTGAGCTTTCTTTCGGGAACGTACACGTCACAATATTCATCATTTAAATAATTAATACGCAGCATAAAGGGGCAGGGCCTGATTGAGCTAGTTAGTAATGTGTTAAAACTGGCGGTTATGGTAAGGGGCGGGACATTTCCCAAACACATTCGAAGCGCTTGACCAATCACGACACACTGATCCAGCCGACCAATCAGAGCACAGTGTGCTTTTCAGAAGGAGTGGCTTCATAGAGACAGGAACTAAACAGAGCGTTACTGACAGACTGGGAAGAGAGGAGCTGCAACAATGGAGAATATGAGCAAAATAATGTGTTTTGAACAAAGACAGAAAAAGGGCATAATAGAGTTCTTCCCCCATAAATTACCATAAATGTTGCAGACTGCTTAAAAAGTTAAACAAATAATTAATTTTGACTTGGCACACACGAATCACTGACACACACACACACACACACACACACTTTCAGAAGGGCAGTATTGTGCGAGAGTGTGATGTCAGTGCATTTAAAGCATTTTCACATCAAGACTGTCTCACGAGTGCCGAAGTTACACTGAATTATTAAGATGTGAAGCGAAGGCTTGGAAGTGTTTGATATTCTACTTTACGTGGGTTGCTGGAAGCGTGCCGAGCGCACGAGTTTAACCGGCTTCCCCGAGCGAGCCGGACAGCCTGTCAGAGCGAGCGAGAGAGAGATTTACTCCTCTCTCTCTCTCTCTCTCTGTCATGTGCTGAGGGTTTGTGTGTCATTTGCATTCAGTTTCAGTTCATCTCCATCTGTTGTTATTTCCGTCCTTTCTGCTCTCATCCCACGGACACACAGAATGACCTTTCATTGTTTGGATGTGCGTCTGTGAGATCTGGCGCTGTGTGTGTGAGCGCATCTGTGAGGGAAATCCCCTGAAATCCCCTTCTGTGGCAAACGCACTGTTGTTTTCTCCCATCTTCCCCAACTCTTCCCGTTCCGCTTGTCTTCTCGCTCACCCCTCGTCCTCGTTACGGCGGAGAGAGATGGGTGCGGTTACCATGGTACCCCGATATGAGAAGAAAACACAATGACAGTCTTTGTGGAGACACCCGTTCGGCTGCTGCACCTTTTTATAACCTACAAAAACACAGAGGGAAGGAGAAGCTCTGCTGTGTGTGAATCTAGGCAACATTTCAGGAAGCACATTTCTTATTTTAGCCCAATTCTACAACATTTACTTTAGGTTATTCCAGCATGCATTGTGTGCACTGTGTCTTTTAATAAAGTGAACATGAACATTTTAAACCATTTTAATCACTTAATACACAACCCTGGTCTTATTTTGGATGATTGGTCAATGCATGTAGAACATAATGACAATCAACAGCAAAATAACTATTTAGTTGTTGCTTTAGACTGCTGTTTTAGGCTATAGAGCCTTTGTAAAATCTTGCTAATTGCAGTAATTTAATGTTGCAATGAAAGTTGAAGGTTGTAATGAAGGTTATATCTGCAATAGATGCTGTGCATGAACCACTGGAATCAATTGGATAAGTGCCGTCCTAAATTTATTTTCATTAAATATTCTATTTCACACACACTTTAAATAAATAAATGTTTGTAATGAATTTAAACATCTGGTCTTTGTGCATTCGTGTTTGCACACGTGACCGCTCTCTTGCTCGTTTCTCTGATGAGCATGTGCAACATGCAAGAAACCACAGTGATGCAAATGAATTAGTGAGATGTTAATTACTCCCTGATCACAGCGGATTTAAATCAGCCAATCAAGTGTCCTCTGGGCTCTCTGAACGTTTATACAGTATCTCCTCCTGGACTTGTGCAAATGTTAGATTAATGAGAAGTAGCTACTTCCTGTCTGAAGACATCTTATGATGTCACGCTGATTACGCTGACAGCAAATGCAAGGATGCAGTTAAAAAAAATGTTGTTACCAAATCTGTGCCCTTTTTCCTAGTTTTCGTATTATTATTATTTGAAATAACATGCACCACTGGATTGATCATTGAAAAAAATAGGCATATAAATAAGAGTGAATTTGAGCATGTGTCCAAAATATTTCGTCACATTCAGTTATGAATTGCATGAATAACGTAAATGATTCATCCTTTTCCAATTCAAAACTTGCTCATTGTTTAACATCCTAATGTCAAACAGTTGTCAAATATAAAATATTTAGCTACTGACATCACACTTTTTCACCGTTAAAACCTGAAGCGCTGGAATTCAAGTTTGTTTTCTAAGAAAAGTAAAGATTTGATTTGATTGAGATAGCCAATGAAATTCCTATGGAAGCTTGTTTCCGCTACAAAATAAAAAAGGTAATTGTGACTTTTCATCTCACAGTTCTGACTTTTCCCTTGTAATTTCGAGTTTACATCTGGCAATTCTGACATTTTTCCTCAGAATCAGTGAC
Source organism: Gila orcuttii (assembly GCA_026230005.1). Taxonomy (NCBI): domain Eukaryota; kingdom Metazoa; phylum Chordata; class Actinopteri; order Cypriniformes; family Leuciscidae; genus Gila; species Gila orcuttii. The sequence goes on from JAPDVR010000006.1 coordinate 5,038,399, forward strand.
TTATAAAGTCATAATTGTGAGATATAAAGTTGCAAATTCTGGAAAACAGCCTGTATAAACTTGCAATTCTGACTTTATAACTCACAATTGCAAGTTTATTACATTTCTGAGAAAAGTCAGAATTGCGAGATATACTAAGAATTACAGTAGAATTACAACTTTATATCTTGCAGTTGTGAGTATTAGAATTGTGACTATTTCTCAGAACTACATCTTCATGTAATTCTGAATTTTTTTTCTCAGAAATGTGGAATATAAACTCGCAATTGCGAGGAAAAAAGTCATAAGTCACAATTATATTTAAAAAAATGTATTCCGTGGCAGAAACCAGCTTCCATAAATGTGCATTTAAGTAAAAAGAAAGGTCCCACTTTATATTAAAGGGATAGTTCACCCAAAAATGAAAATTCTGTCAGTATTTACTCACCCTCATGTTGTTCCAACCCCGTAAGACCTTCGTTCATCTTCAGAACACGAATTAAGATATTTTTGATTAAATCTGAGAGCTGGATCACTCCTCCATAGGCTTCTTAAGGGATTGACACTTGTTCCCCGAAAAGTTATTAAAGACATCGTTAAAATAGTCCAAGTGACTACAGTGGCTCAATCTTAAGTTTATCAAGCGACGAGAATACTTTTTGTGCGCAAAAAAAACAAAAATAACGACTTTATTTCAACTATTCATTTCCTTCTCTGTGGGCCTCTAGTCAGTTAACTTAGTGATTGCGTAGAGCTACGTCACACGTAGGCTCACTATTGGCCGACGCTGGTCATGTGTGTGATGCGTGTGACGTACAACAACAGAAGCGCTATTACACTATTGAACTCACTCGAGGCCCACAGAGAAGGAAATGAATAGTTGAAATAAAGTCGTTATTTTTGTTTGTTTTTGCGCACAAAAAGTATTCTCGTCGTTTGATAAACTTAAGATTGAGCCACTGTAGTCACTTGGACTATTTTAACGATGTCTTTAATAACTTTTCGGGGCTGGCAAATTTCAATCTCTCAGAAGCCTATGGAGGAGTGATCCAGCTCTCAGATTTAATCAAAAATATCTTAATTCGTGTTCCGAAGATGAACGAAGGTCTTACGGGGTTGGAACAACATGAGGGAGAGTAATTACTGACAGAACTTTCATTTTTGGGTGAACTATCCCTTTAACTACTATGTACTTACATCAAAAAATAAGTACAATGTACTTATTGTGTTCATGTTGTATTGTAAAACACTTTTGCTGCTATTGAGGTGTGATACGTTTAAGGTTAGGGTCTGGTGTGGTGGTATGGGTCGGTTTAAGGCTGGGTTAAGGTGTAAGGGAAGGGTCAACAGTGTAATTACAAATGTAATTACATACATTAATTAAAGCTGTAATTACATGCAGGTATTTTCAAAATATAAGTACAATGTAAAAACATGTATGTACAAAATAAGTCCATTTATATCAAATTATTAATTTCAATGTACGTGCATAGTACTTAAAGCCACTTAATATAAAGTGGGACAAAAAGAAAAAGTTTCAAAATTTGACTGTGGTTTTTAGTGGCCATCTATATTCTAATGTTAATGGGGTTTGTGTGTTTATTGTTTATAAGGTTTTTCATGGCCCGCGTGTCTGTCATTAGAGCAGGAATCCTGCCGTGAGATCACACACACGATCAGGACATCTGCCACTACCTGCAGGGACGCCAGCGGGACGGTGTGTGTGTTTGTACCGGAGCTTCTGACGGTACAGTAGGAACCACCAGGCCGATGACGTCACTGACACGCCGTCTAGGAGTAGGAGTGATGAACAGATGGCTAATACGACTGTGAGCACAGATCATATCAGACTCGCTGAAAGCCACATCTCAGGCGTTTAAGAGAGAGACACGACAGAATCTGTCAGTAGATTCTCTGGATCAGTGTTTGTTGCGTCGCTATTTGGTGTCAAAAGGAATGATATAATGACAACATACGTTTCTTTTGGGTTTTTTCTGGCTGTGTGCAAAAATAAACACACTAATCTGATTCATGAGCAGTTGACTCGATTCTTTAATGAATCAGTGGCAAATAATTTTGACTGATTCATTTACTGAATTAACGTGACTGGATGTTTAAATCACGTAATTTATTGTAATGGTTTTATTTAAGAAAGAGTATGCGTTTAAAGAGTTAGCCTATCTTTATGTGATAGTTTGAACAAATTATTTCACTGCAATATATTTAAGATGACTTATAGCTTAATGGCTGTTTTGAATTGAACAGTAGAATACTACTCTTACATATTTTTTTGTGGCAGAAATAATAGAGTATTAGCCATAATAATCATACTTACCATACTAGTAAGAGTAGTATGATATTAATGTAATTTCATTACATGATCTCGTTACCTTGCTTGATTTAATCAGCAATTGGAGTCGTGTGTTATGCCATTCTCAACATATGAAGTGTCTCCGCTTGCATTTTTGCCCTTTGGCTCAAGCACACAATCATGATCTCAGCATATTGATGAACTCGTGTTTTACTGAGAGCCCTGAAAACATTTAATATGACGACGTGATGTGACTTTAATGGAGTTTAGATGGCATGGGCTGATCTCTCCGGTCTGACTGTCAAAAGCCCATCAAGCTTTACTGAAAGAGCATGAAATGAATTAAACAGCAACTGCTGTGGAAAGAAGAGGAGATGGCCATTTATAATGCACAAAACAGAAGAACACCAGATTGCATGCTTATATATGAACACAGACACACACACACACACACACACACACACACACACACACACACACACACACACACACACACACACACACACACACACACACACACACACACACACACACACACAGGCTCTGTTCAGAAACACCGTGAGCTGCCTACAAAAACAGCTTTTTTCATGGTTTGTAAAATGCTATTTTGTTGCTGCCAATGTAGAGTGTTTCAAATCAGTCAATTATGAGGTTCCTTTTGAGTTAAGATTGTGCCTTTGAAAACTCATCATGGATTGGAACAGAGCCAGAGACACTTTTTTTTGTCCCATAATGCATTTCTACGGGCTCAGTGAAAGTAGCTGTGTTGAAGTTAAAGCGTTGATGCGTCCGTCTGCTCTTTAATCGCTCTTGCGGTGCTTTGATGTCACACACAAGACCGCTTCAAGTCCAACACAGCTTAACTCTATTTTAGATGGCAAACGAAGTGAGACAAATGTTGATTTAATATAATTAAAAAACAAAAATGATAAATAATAGCTGGATATGCACCGTTTCCCCCCAACATTTTGTGCGTTATTCATTTTTATGCTTAAGGCGAGACACTACAGGTGAATAGGGTAAAAATTGTAACTAGCAGATATCACCATGAAACTTTCCCAGTTGATTACCTACATTAAGATGAGAAAAAAATGTATTACAAGTTTTCTGTAATTTAATGTTTAAATATGCAAATTAGGCATTATCTAATTAAATATGCGCTAATTTGTATATATTTTAAAAAACTAAATCTGAGTATTGGATAAAGCCAGGTTCAAAATTGTTTTTTCATTGTGTTCACATATTAGATGGGAAACAAATTACAGAGGGATTTATGGATATCTACTTTTGTTAATATGAGATATCTGCTCCTGTTAATCAGAATACACTGTCAATAGCCTTAAATTTATTTTCGCCATGTTTTTTTGGAATAAAAAGTTATATAAATCAGGCTAGGAATAATATATTTACAAATCCCCAGTGGTTAAAGTGGGATTTGGTAGTGGGGGGGAACCCTCAAATTTTGTGTAGGTGCAACAGGGAAAAATGACTCACCGTGGGACAACATATTGAGTATCGTGGTATAGCAATACTTTTTGGGACAAGAGTGTCACTGTGGCACCACATATCACAATACTTATTTACTTGATATTTTAATGGTTTTATTTTGGTCCATCAACACTGATATGATGACGATACTATGTTAAAATTGCTGAACACTGGGCCAAAAATTGAGCCCTGGCATTGTAGCCACATCAGCCCACATTCCCCCCCCACCCCCCACAGCCATGTGCATTTAAACGTGAGGTAGCAAGGGGGGTTGGGGGGCATGCTCCCCCGAGAAAATCTTTCTCTGACCTACATATGTGCAATTTAAGACTTTTGAATGCCAAAAAAATGTATAATAAATAGCTTTAAAACCATGTCAGTGTGCATTAGATTAATTGTCAATACCTGCTCTCTCATCTTAATCTTTATTTTTCTCTCAGTCTCCTTATCCTGCCGTATTTCTTCCCCTCCTAAAGCTGAACTTTGACTGATAGTCTTTTCATTTTCGTCTGTGTCAGTGAAGAAAGTACACATAGGCTCAACTGATGAGTTTCATGAATCATTTTCTTAGATAAGTTAATTTATTCAAGGCTACCAGATCAGCATTGCTAATAGGAACCTTCTACAAGCTTTGGAATTTGAAAAGTAATTTTAAAAAATACAAATTATAGGCTACGTTTAACGCAGTTAGTGGAATTGGCAGACGTTCCCTTAGGCATGCGTTGTGGAAACGCGTCAAAGCATTCTCAGGTATAAATATGCAGCATTAATGCACGGTGATTTTGAACAAATATTTAATGTTGATAATGGTTACATAATGTTAAAACTAATCCTGCTGTTGATATCTTTATAAGACTGCCGACCCTATAGAACAGTGGTAAGGGAAAACAATGTCCGGCGAAATATCGAACATTAAACTAACTACCGCGCTCAACCACCGTGAGTGCATTTCACGCATTTATAATCACTCTCGTTCAACGGGGAGGAAGGGAGGTTGGTCGGTCAGTCGGTCCATCTCGGGACCAGCGAGATTCATTGAGATTAATGAATCTATTTATTTAAGGCGAGACACGGCAGGCAAAAACATCGTTTTTTTTTCACTGGTCAATTTTGAGATTTTGGGATATTTGTCTTCAATAACATGTCTTCTTTCAGACTTGTTGTGAAAAAAAGTCCGAAATACACATTTAGGTCTTTATTTTACTACATTTTGTCTGTTTGCGTTTGTAGATTTCTCATAAATTCATCAAAAGTTGTCGTTATAAATCATCCCTCTGCTCCGCGATCGCGATCTGCACCCTGTCATCACACACACCGTTAGAAAGCTCTCTCTCTCCTGAACAAAGACTGCCGGATCCAAATATGGTCATTTACTTTTTATCAGCAACCAATCGCGAAAGTAAAAGGGGGGATTTTACTCTAAATGCGCAATCTCATTGGCTGATGCTAAATCTTTAAAGCCCGTTTTCTCAAAATGACTTTCCTCTCATTCTCCAAGTCCGAAATCTCCACTTCAGTAGCACCTATATACACCAAACTTTCCAGTCTTGTACCTAGTTATATTATGAAGACATTTACAGAGGGATTTGTAAATATATTATTCCTAGCCTGATTTATATAACATTTTATTCCCAAAAACATGGCAAAAATCATTTTTTTAAGGCTATTGGCAGTATATTCTGATTTACAGGATAACAAAAGTAGATATCCATAAATCCCTCTGTAATTTTTCCCCATCTAATATGTGAACACAATGAAAAAATTATTTTGAACCTGGCTTTGTCCAATACTCAGATTTCGTTTTTTAAAATATATGCAAAATAGCGCATATTTAATTAGACAATGCCTCATTTGCATATTTAAACATTAAATTACAGAAAACTTGTAATACATTTTTTTCTCATCTTAATGTAGGTAATCAACTGGCAAAGTTTCATGGTGATATCTGATAGTTAAAAAAATTACCCTATTCACCTGTAGTGTCTCGCCTTAATCATTTATCTGAGGTGCCGGAACACAGTTCCGAACCGTTCCAGCCCACTTTAACCCCTGCAAATCCCTCTGTAAATGTCTTCATAATATAACTAGGTACAAGACTGGAAAGTTTGGTGTATATAGGTGCTACTGAAGTGTAGATTTCGGACGTGGAGTATGAGAGAAAAGTCATTTTGAGAATTATATTGTAAAATGAGATTGCGCATTTGGAGTTAAATCCCCCCTTTTACTTTGACGATTGGTTGCTGATAAAAATAAAATGATAATATTTTGATCTAACAGCATTGTACAGGAGAGAGAGAGCTTTCTAACGGTGACCTGCAATCCCACAATGCACTGCAACAGAGCCAGTGAAAAAAAAAGCAAGATGTGGAATAAAGTGAATCAATTGGATATATTTTATATAAGTGAATGTGTATAGTAACGTTTTTATCTTTTAAATCATGCTGTGACTTAAGCCTAGTTTACTTTGGTACACACCCATTTTTTTGTGACTGCACGGATGTTGAGCGTACAACACTGCATGCGCAAGGTGAATCCCAACTCTGCGTATTGCCAACTAGTGGACTCTTGAGACAGAAAATGTACTGTGCAGTAGTTGAAGAAGAGTACGTAAAGAGTGATACAAAACTGTAAACAAAGCAGCATATCCTCCATCGTTTTTGTTTTGGTTCTTGTTCTAAACTTTGCATGCAATGGCAGATCTGCTACTTTTCCTCTTCTTTCCTTCCGAGCGAATGTTGTATAAATGACACGACCCAGTGCTGCCCTCTGATGTCTCGTAGAGTATGAATAAAGCCATTGTACTGCGCATGTTTCGAATGTGTCCATCCGCGCTCATCCACGGTTGAGTATACTTTAAAAGCTGAGTGAACACCGAAAATATATTATACCCGGGCCTTTATATCGCAAAGTGACTTATGATGCAATTAATATCAATCACGCAAAAAAAGTTTAATGAAAGAAATGATTCTTGAGCATATTAGAATGATTTCTGAAGGATCATTTGACACTGAAGACTGATGCTGAATAAATTAGATTTTAAAATATATTCACATAGAAAACCGCTATTGTAAAATTTAATAATATTTCAGTTTTTACTGTATTTTTGTTACAATAAATGCAGTCTTGCTGAGCATAAGAGACTTCTTTCAGAAACATAAAAAATCTTACCGAACCCCAAACTTCTGAACGGTAAAGAACAATAAAAATGAGAATATTGTGGTGTTTGTTTAGCATGCTGATTAAAAAACAACTTTGAGTCAAGTCTCCATGTGAGGAGCACTGTTTGTTTGTCATGCAGAGTTGCAGTCCATGTAAAGACTTCTAAATAAGTCACTTATGAGCTTTTATTCCCGTTAGGATGCTGCCTTAGAAGGCAGCTGCTGGTAGCTTGCTTGTTTTTGGAACAGATCCACAGGCACCTTTTTTTGTGCATGACCTACATAAGAAGTTGCATGCCGGGAGCGAGTGTAATTGTGGAACGTCAAACCTCCGCTGGTGTGAAAGGACTTCCCGCTCCTGCTGTTGAACAGGGAATAGGACACACCTGTAGACGTGATTCACACACAGACACACATCTCAGAACTGAACCTCCGAGCAGATTTCCTCTGAAAGCCATTAGTGGCTCTGATATGCTTTCACCCTCCATGTGACATTCATCGTTTTCCTGCCACAGGGATGTCGTCCAGACCCCTGATAAGTGCGTGAACTACTCGCAATACATTAGTCGGATAATAACAGCTGTCAGCGAGTGTGTGTGTGCATGTGGCTGTCAGCGATAATATTTGAGTGACTGTGAATCACAGGGTTGAAGCGCCGTCTCTCCGGCTCGCAAATAAAGCCGTGACAAGACTTGATTCTGCTCTAAAATGACGATGACACACTTCATCTGTATTCATTACTTCAGACTGTTTTATGTTCACTAGTGTACTACAGTACATCATACTATGTTTAGTAGTAGTATGTGATGCATTATGCAACAGCGAACATTTGAAATCAAATTACTTCATGCAAATTTCAGAATGCTGATTGTTCTGAATGCATGGATGCAAACACATTTGCAGTATGTAACAAAGCACACCCCACAGAATACTGTATCCCACAATGCAATGCGCTAACCTTTTGTGTGATAAATTGTTTTTTTAAAAGCTAAAAAATCTTCAAAATTCCAGCTTATAAAACTACTTTCTAGGCAGGCTTTCTCAAGCCAACATCAAATTACAAACTTTTTTTATATCTATTATTTTGCTGTCTGAGAAACTAAGCTATTTTTCTTCCATGTTTGACTATTGTGTCATGTAGCATCATATACATACCGTGTCTCAATCCGTCTACTCATACTATGCCCTAAAAGTATGTACTCTTTTTGTGAAGAAGAAGAAGAGTAGGCAGGTTTTGGTAGATTGAAATTGCACTCTGTCTCATAGTTACACGCATTCTGTCACTGTAAACCGGCCTGTCAATCATCTTGTTATACAATTATTCAATGCATTGTCCTCATTTAGATAGCAAGTAAACCTGTGTGTGCGTGTGTGTGCGTGTGTGAGATATACTGTAGATGGGGTGTATTCTGATTATCATGTTCAGAGGAGTCTGACACACCGAGGTCTTGTTGCTCTGGAGCTTTTCCTGACACTGTTGCCTTGGAGACGGTGCCGTGTCTGCCATATGTTAAGAGCTGGGGGTCCTGAGAGAATCATCCACAGGTGACCTTCAGTCACTGCCAAAAACACACACACACACACAGATTCACGGCGACAGTTACGTCTACAGCTCCACACGCAAATCAATCACCATTTTTAAGCAGCTTTGGATAAAAAGCAGAACTTTCTTTTATTAGCATCAGAACCTGTCAGAACATAGACAGCGCTACTTATGGCACGACACACACTTCGGGGAGTGCAAGAAGAGTGCATGTTTGATCCATTTTCCACGGACTTAAAAAAGAAGTATAAAGCCTCCTTATAAGCATAGAAAGCACCTCCAACATCAATACAGATACCAGCCTCTCTTCAAAGGAGCTCAAATCCTTCAAATAGATTTTTCTGCCATGCGGGACATATCCGAAAAAAAATTTTTCCAGGTGTTCTAATCCGTCCACCGCAACTGTCAAATGTACACTAAATATTCTTGCTCCTGGGCAACTGCTTTTTTTGCTTACTGAGCTGCATTTTTGAAACCTAGTGAGCTGTGTTGCTGTCTTCTCTGTATAAAGGCAGCTGCCTTATAAGGCAACATCCTAACTGAATAAAAGCTCATAAGTGGCTGATTATAATGCTGCTCATGCTGTAGCAACTCTGGAAATGATCAGGCACATCTCAGTTTTTGACAGATATTGTTCATTGTAATTGTGCATCTTTAATAGTTTTCTAGCAATACTTTTCAGTATTTTATGAATCAGATTTCTATCCAACTTTTTATTTCTGGTATTCAGGGATATATATTTATTTTAAGTAAGGTTGTAATGCATCCATGTACTTGCATATGCATATATACACCCTAAAATTAATACTAAATGATATGCATATATATATATATATATATATATATATATGCATGTATGTAATGATGTAATGAATACATTCATTTATGTAAAATATTTATTTATTGTAATGTTTTTTTATTTTAATGCATAGATATAATTGCATGTATATATGCATGCACCCCTAAATGATATGCATGAATGCATTACAAAGAAAACATTAATATATATAGATATTTTTGTCTTTTTTAAAATAAATGCATGCACATGATTTGTGACTTTTTATATCATAATGTCACTATTTCATATTTTAAATTTTACGTCACAAATACCTTTTGCTTTTTTTAGACTGAGGCACAAATCTGCCTCCATAGGAATTGCAGAGACATTTATTTGTCAGGTGCATAAAAATGCAGCCTAGTTGAGCAGCTCACTAGGTTTTAAATTCAGAGCAAAGGAAGCCCTATAAGGCTATGCTCAAACTGCGATAAGAAGACGTCACGCAGCACGCTGGCATGCGGAAGTAAACAGGGATGACATTAAAGTAAGCGATTGTGCATTTATTTATAGTGTGATCTGCCGGAGAACCTAGCAAATTTATGCACAGGCAATTTTACAAACAAAGACGAGGATGCAAAAAGAGTTTTTAAACATTTATGATGTTTTTCTTGTATATAGAGCTGTCACTGTAACACTTATAAGTTCTGACCACTGACTATATTTCACAACTGTCTTAATAATTTCTGGTATGTAAAATCTTTGAAGTGACTCCAGCGCAGAATTGTGACGGATGTCGATCAACAGTGACGTAAAGGTTGCATGAATTCCGATATGCTGTTGCATTGCAAAACATCTGACTTGTATCAGATTAAGGACCACATATTGAAGTGGCCCAAACCATAATCGAAAAGATCAGATTCCATGTGGTTTGTGCCGTTCTCACTGGCATGAGAAAAACAGTCTGAAAAAAAAAACCCAAACATTTTCCTGCAGTCTTACCATTGCCTATATTATGTGTACACATGAAAGTATAGCTAAGCTTTAGGCTGCTTGCTTGGTTAATGAAGTCACGGGGTATAAAGCGAGGTTAGTGTGGATGTGAAACCCCACACAGATCCTGCCAGCTGCGTTCACTGCCAAACCCCACATTAGACTTCTGAAGCCTGCGGTGGATGACAAGATCATTAGATACTGCTTACAAGTGTACCGCACGCGCAGTAGACCAACAAAGACCCTATTATAGTGCGTTTGGAGGTTGTTTTCATTGTCTGATCCCATAATGCTTTGGTTCTGATCATTTCTGCTGGCTTTGCAGTGATTATAGCCCTCCAGACGAGTTAAAGCCTCATTAGGACGCTAAAACAAAGCAAGAGTAAAAGCGAGAGACAGGCCCCTTTGAGACGCTATCCAGAAGGGACAAGGTGTCCCGAGCTGATGTCTTTTCACATTCGGCAGAGCTGGCTTCTGCCTTTAGCGATACTTTGACTGGGGATTTTTCAGTTCTGTGCTGATCTGTTATTCTAGCAGTTGCACATCACAGCCTCGCCGTGAATATAAGGGTGAGAAATGAATGCAGTAACTAGCATAATTGAGTAATATTGAGTGTGTATGTTTGTGGTTGAGTGACGGCACACAGGGTCTGTTATGATGTGTGCTTTCTGAATAATTGTGTGGACATTAAGGTGATGTGTTGACAGACGGGACGGGAGTGCTGTTGTGTGGGCTGAACGCAGCTGCTATAAGGTCTGACTCACTCATTTGACGGCTTTTATTGACATTAAATATTACACGCTGATGACCGGCCAAGATACTGGAAGAGTGTTTTGCTTTGTTGTGCCTCGCATTATCGTGACAACAGTGGTGGAGAGAAACTCACTAAAAGTGCAATGCTATTTATGTCACGTTGAATGCTGCTGTTCCACAGACAAGCAATAAATCTGAGACAATAATGTAAATAAATATGACTTCCCAAAAAGTTGCGCCTCTTCCTCATATTAAGCTTTGGGAAATGCTTTTTAAAAGGCCATCCAAATGAACCGATTCACAAGAATGAGTCTATTCCTTTGGGGGGTTCATGAATCAATTCAAAATGATTGTTACCGCCATGGCATTTTTTTTGTAATAATATAGAAAATAAATCATATTTGTGAAAAAAATCACTAATTGTTTTTGCCAAATGAATACTGTTCTGATTCCAAATCGTATGTGTGTGTGTGTGTATATGTGTATATGTGTGTATGTATGTATGTATGTATGTATGTATGTTTATATTTAAAAAATTAACAAACCTATAACATCATACTTAAATAAATCAGAAATTATATATCAAAGTTTTTTTTAATAACATCATTCAAATATTCCATATTTATAATTTTTATATAAGTTATATTATATCCCAAATAGCTACAGTTTCCCGAACACTGCTTGGCAAAGCTTTCACAGGCTTTCATAGAAATATGTGACTCCTTCCCTTCACTGTGTCCTTGACAACACAGCATTTTTAAGACTCAACAAATAAAAACAAGGACAACAGGACATTGAATAACAGTATAAAGACCAAGAGCTCACAGCCTACCGATAGTTGCTAATGGATGTCAGCGCCATTCAAGCTGAACAAGAGCTGACCTCGTAAATATAGTGGCGTTGTTTGAAACTGCACTCACTTCTCCGTCTCTCTCTCTTTCTCTTCCCAGTTCATTGCATTCGCCTCCTTGTTCTTCATTCTGGTTTCCATCACAACCTTCTGCCTGGAGACCCACGAGGCCTTCAACACGATCATCAACAAGACGGACGTGTCTCGCAACGACAGTCTGCAGTACGAGATCGAGACGGATCCGGCGCTCACCTACGTGGAGGGAGTTTGCGTTCTCTGGTTCACCTTCGAGTTCCTGGTGCGCGTGACGTTCAGTCCGGATAAGCTCGAGTTCGTCAAGAGCGTCCTCAACATCATAGACTTCGTGGCCATTTTACCGTTTTACTTGGAGGTCGGATTGAGCGGACTTTCCTCCAAAGCGGCCAAAGATGTTTTGGGCTTCTTGCGGGTGGTGCGTTTCGTGCGGATCTTGCGGATCTTCAAGTTGACGCGCCACTTCGTGGGCCTTCGCGTACTGGGACACACTCTCCGCGCGAGCACAAACGAGTTCCTGCTCCTCATCATCTTCCTGGCGTTGGGCGTGCTCATCTTCGCCACCATGATCTACTACGCCGAGCGGATCGGAGCCAGTCCGAACGACCCTACGGCCAGCCACCACACTATGTTCAAGAACATCCCCATCGGCTTTTGGTGGGCTGTGGTCACTATGACCACTTTAGGTTATGGAGACATGTACCCTCAGACGTGGTCTGGCATGGTTGTGGGCGCGCTGTGTGCCCTCGCCGGTGTGCTTACGATAGCCATGCCAGTGCCCGTCATCGTCAATAACTTTGGCATGTACTACTCGCTAGCCATGGCCAAACAGAAGCTCCCCAAGAAGAGAAAGAAACACATCCCTCAGGTTGTGCAGACCGGCTCGCCGTCTTACTGCAAAACGGATCTGAGTACGGCATGCAACAGCACGCAGGGAGAGCTGTGCCTCGGGCAGAGCAGAGGACTAGAGCGCCACCGCTCAGGTGAGAGCCTGTTCAACACATGCTGTCTTGTAGTATGAATATGTTAGTCTTATTGTTATCTATAAGCTATTGTGCTCCAAAACAGTGACGAAATTCGCATTTAGATAGATGTAAGCATTCAAAACTCACAGTCTCTCACTTCCGCTGATATGGATCAACGATTTTGATGACATCACTCTGCACTTTAGCTTAGGGCTGTGCGATATAGCTAAAAAAATTATCGCGATATAATGTTTCATATCGTTCGGTATCGATGATTATTGACATTTTTTTTTAACCTTTTTTTTTTAAAGACAAGTAGAAAAGTTTGAATTTAAACCACTTTTTTTATTTATTTATTCACATTATTAAGGCAAACGACAAATTATATTAGTTTTAGCTGTCAAAAACTAAATAAAATGTAAATAAAAATATCTTCTTTATGTCTTATAGTAAGATAAAAAATTAAGTGTTAAAGAAGAATTGAACTTCAATAAAATGTTACAAAAAGTGTAAAATTTTTGTAAGTTTAAACGTAGAACAATCAAGGCAAACTTTGAGGTAGACAACATCTGTAATAAGTAGAGGTATAACGGTTCACAAAAATCACGGTTCGGTTCAATACGAAAAGATAGAAATGCCAGAGAAATTTCCTTGTTTTTTTTATTTTGTTATTATTTATTAAAATAGTTTTTTTTATTTTTAATAAGTGTGATTTTTTTCCTACATCTTGAAACTTTTAGTTTTATAAATGGGGTAATCTTTGAAGGATGAACAAATAATGTTTTGGTCATCACATTAAAAATAACATTCAACTTCTCATCAGATTTTCTGTCCAATCAAATGCTCTCTAGAATCTGAAGCTCCGCCCCCACATTATAAATAGTCTGAAATCAGTCACTTGTTCACACATTTACTATTATATGCACGGTGAATGGCACATAGTGCACTATATAGGGTATAGGGAACGATTCAGACAGTGTAAATATGCTTTCCATTGGGACGAATGAAGTCTGGTTTCAAGTTAGTGTCACGCAAACCGCCACAGTTATATGGAGGAGATTAGGAGGAGAAACGGTACGATATTCAGAGGAAACTGCGGCTTTACCGAGCTCAACGAGAACAGGGTTTTCAAATGTGGATCGGCAATGAAACCGCAGGGGGTTTGTAAGTTGATGAAAAGCTAATACGCTGAAAAAAACTCCGAAAATGCTAGTAAATTTCACAAATAATTACAAAGAAAAAGCACATTGAATTAAATGTGAAATTTGAAGTAGATAGACTGAAATTATATTTTCTTTTATTTCTTTTTAACTTTTTTTACAATGTATTTAATTTTATTGAATGTTAAACTAAAATAAATAAATGGAGTTGCGATTACAGTGTGACGGTCACATGCCACAAATGCCCTGTTTACACCTGGCATTAAGATGCATTTTAATCGATCGGATCACAAGTGGACGACGCTAAAAACAGGCTCTAAAACACTTTGAGCTTGTCCACTTTCTACCACTTCCAGAGATAGACGAAAACGCATTCGACTGGATGAGACGCTCATGTGGTCGAATGTACTCTCGGCATGCTGACATAATGCGTGAACATTATAGGAAGAGCTCTAGCCAGACCAAGTTTGGTTTAAAGATGAAAAACGTACCAAGCACACCGATGTTCTCTCACCATTCCTGATTTCTAACACACATCTCCATAGTCTCTGGTCACATTCATATGTAAATTGCGCAAGCTTATTTTGTCCATTAGATTGAAAGATCTGAAAAAGCCCATACATTTACCCTCCTCTCGAAGAAAACAGGATTGAAGAGGATGAAAGTGGACAAAAGAAATGGATTAAAACACCAGGTGTAAACGGGACTGTGTCTCCCTCGTCTACTTGTGATCCGATCGACGCATCTTAATACCAGGTGTAAACAAGGCCATAATAACCAAATGGCATGAAACATCAATGACATCATTGTTTTTGAATTGAAAACAAGTGGGAAGGAAGGTTTGAGCGACATAAGGAAGTTTTCATTTTCGCTGAACTATACCTTAAAGTAAGACTCAGTAACTGCATTCTCAGAAAAAAAGATACAAAAGCTGTCACTGGGACAGTACCCTTCTAATATGTACCATTTAGGTACTAATATGTACACTTTTGGTACCAATATGTACCTTTGAGGGACCAATATGCACTCTTTAGGTACAAAGGTGTACCTTTTGAAAAGGTACAGCCACAGTGACAGCTTTTGTACCTTTTTTCTGAGAGTGGAGCACTGTGCCATCTATTCCACTGAGTCAGGTGTGTTTTTCTCCTGGAGGGTTAAAGCTGATGGCGTTTGAGATACAGTTTTCCTTGCAGAGCGGAGCATAAGAGAGGGAGCAGATCTAGCGCTGTTGCCACGGAGATGCATTCAGGAGCCTGAAGATGGGCTGGATTTCACTGCGATATTTCAGTCTGAATATGTAGAGATGAAACTGCAGTTTGATGCTGGTCAGATTTTAGGATGCTGTGCATGTTAGTCATTTACATGTGATGTGCTTTTGCTGTTCAATGGTTTTCACAGGATTTAACAGTGGGAAAAGTCGAGCCTTAAATTAGCTGTCCAACTGTTTTTGAGCAAATAACACATATGTAGTAGAAACACATCTGATCTGGGTCAGGTGAACCCAAAATCGGTTTAATTTTAAAAGGTTTCCAGTATATAGAGACTATACATTATACTCACCTGTTTTCAGATGTGTTTTTTCTGATCAGTGTTGTTATTTACTAAGAATAAAAAATAAAACTAATAAAATTGAGTTTGCGTTAATTAAAATAACAAAAAATTAAGAATAAAACATAAAAAAATGAAATAAAATAAATCTGAAATGAATAGTAGATGAAAAATTAAAGCAAAAAATGCTGCTTTGGCAGCTAGCTGAAATAAAATAAGTTTACGGTGAAGTAGTTAACTGATAAAAGCTAAAACTTAAATAGAAATAACAAGAAATTAAAAAATGACAAACAAAATTACTAATACTTAAACTGAAATTAAGACGAAAACTGACAATATAAAGCAAATTCAATAAATTAATAAATGCTGCAATAATATATATATTAAATAATATTAAAATGTCTTAAGAAATATGAGATGGGAGGAAAAATTATATTTCAATGCTTTTGAGTTCTTCATGAGCAACAACAAAACAAAGTTTCTAGAGGGAAAGCATTGAAATACATTATATCCTCCCACCTCATATTTTTCCCACCATCATGTCCCTTTGGAGGCTCTGTAGTTCATGATCGACTCAGAAGTGCAAAAATGCACGTTAAATCCATATTTTATTTATGGTAAATGGACTGATATGAACCGATGGATATTACATATTAGTTAGTCAGTGATGCATCATACAAATGACAAAAAGGTCTTGAAAGTTATTGAAAATGAACCTTGTTATGAGATAATACATTTAAAAAGATCTTTCATGTACAAGTTATTTTCCAAATACTAGTAATGCATCTTCGGCTGATTTTATTACGAGTAAATGATATTTTTTCTCCTCTCTCACAGATGTCTGTCTGCATTGTTACATTTTCATTAAGACATTATTTTAGATCTTTTTAAAGCCGTTTTCCTTTAACAATATAGGCAATTTCAGGTTTTACTATCCTTATTTGGGACATTTGATGCCCACAAAGTAGGTAAACCCTGACCCACACACAGCTTCTGATGACTCATTCGTTCGACCCAATTTCGGTCCTATTTTCGTCTTGTGCCTGACCTCTCACCTCTGTCTCTAGTTGTTCTGTGTCCCAAATAAGCAGATGTTGTTTTTCACGGCTCGTGCTCTTCATTTCCCACCAGTATTGTCTGCGGACTGCAGCGCAGGAAGTGACATCACCATGTCTCCAGAGGAGCGGATACCCATGCGTCACTCCAGCATGCGTGAACAGGACCGTCACACTGAAGGCACGTGCTTCCTATTGGCCGCCAGCGACTACACCTGCACAGCAGATACAACTATTCGAAAAACAGGTATATTCTGCTGTCCAATCAAAGCATTCCATTCTTCATATTAGCACAGTGTTTCTCAACCTCTCCTGCAGGGACCCCCTGACAGGACATGTTTTTGTTTTAACCCTGAAATGGCACACCTGATTCAATTAATTAAAGGCTTAATGTGCAGCTGACTAATTGAATCAGGTGTGCCATTTCAGGGTTAAAACAAAAACATGTCCTGTCAGGGGGTCCCTGCAGGAGAGGTTGAGAAACACTGCATTAGCATATATGTCCAAACAAATGCCCATCACATTTCCTAAACTCTAAACCCATTTCATCCCTTATATCTGTCAATCCATTGTCATAAACATTGACTCATGGATGGAAATGAAGAACTTTAACTGTTCAGAAGGTTTATATTGTATAGTTTTTGCCGTGCTCAATATGAGTCTGTTTTCCTTGCTCTCTTCCTTGCTTTTTTTCACATGTTCAACTCTCTTTAGTGTGTAATGTTGCTGTTTAAGCCTGAAAAAGGGAGTTATTCTCTATATCAGTGAGTGTCAGTGTTTCTGAACTCCCTGAAACGCCTCCATTGTAGTCTTAAGGTTTTCGTCCAGAAACAAACACGATATTTCTCATTTAAATAATTTATACGCAGAATAAAGGGGCGGGGCATGGTTGAGCTAGTTAGTAGTGTGTTGAAACTCCTGGTTATGGTAAAGTGTATTTCCCAAACACACTCGAAGCGCTTGACCAATCACAACACACTGATCCAGCTGACCAATCAGAGCAAAGTGTGCTTTTCAGAAGGAGGGGCTTCTTAGAGACAGACACTAAACAGAGCGTTACTGACAGACTGGGAAGAGAGGTGCTGCAACAATGGAGAATATGTGAAAAAACTTTGTTTTTAACATTCAAGCATGAAAACCTGTTATAGTAAAGCCCAAAAGATCATAATATAGGTCCTCTTTAAAAGTCTATTTATTTTGCTGTCCGACCTATGCATAATTATTTGGCTGGCTAATTTTTTTTTTTTGTTTGCATTGCTTTTGCATTTTGCATGAATCCTTTGCATGAAGACCCTATAACAAGGCAGATGTTGAGTTGGCACCCAAGACCACATGGCTGTACTGTTTGACATACACAAATGCTAGGCTAATAACCCTGCTGGGAGGTTAAATGTGAACCAGCTCAAGGGCAAAGGCACCCGGTGGGGCCGAGTTTGTAAGGTCAAACTCTGTCCCAGTCCCCTCAACACTACCAGTGCTAAAGGGCAGAAGAAGGTCAGCACCAGCTAAACAGACTTATTGAGCCTGTTTACATGCACATTCTTACACCAGTTTTACTAAATAAGCCGACAGTACATGTGCTCATGTAAACGCGTTAACCCGTTTTCCTTTATCAGAGTAAAGTCATAAACGGCTTAAACATAAACCGATCAACACAACTAGATTTTCACCCCTACCCCGATTTCTCCCAGCATGTAAACGCATTAACCTGCGTTCTGTCGGCTTATTGAAGTGTGTGATGCGTGACAGGAAACCAACCTTACTGCGAATTTACTGCGAATCTGCATGCAGACAGAGCAAGCGTTTCGCTGAGGAGATATATTGCAAACTCTGACTCTTTTTTTGACCCCAGAAATTGTAAAATGTGTTCTCATCTCGTGCAGAAGTCAAAATGCAGCATCTGTAAATGCATGAGAGGATAATATATGAGTCTGTAAGTTTCCCGCTGACATTCTTCGGTTTTTAATGCTTTATTTAACAATACAACAAACATAAGATGTGAAATACTACTTTACTTGCGTTGCCGGGTTATTGGTTTGTATGTAAACCGGGACAACAGGTTATTTCAATAAGTGTATTTTTGTGAGTTATCAGCATATTGGTTTGCATGTAAACAGGCTCATTGTTGCTTTATGGCTGTGCATGATAAGTCACTCTACAAGCTATAAGATAGTACTGGGCCAATGTTTATATTATTGTTTTATTTTATTTTATTGAATATTTTGTCTTGGTCATCAGGACAAGAGCTCCGAATAACTGTCTTCCATTATAATGTACTATTACAATCAGATATACATGATACTGGACGTACAAACCAATATCATTTACTTGCATTGATCATCGTTTCATGATGTGTAAACAACAATCTAGAATTACGTATATGGTCAGGACTGTTACTGTACACTGCTCTATATACGAAACTGCTGATCATTGATGAAACTCTGTTCGTGAATGGCAGAAATAAGACGCATTCTGTATATTTCCTTTTTGGCAACTTTTGTACTGTTATAGTTGCCATTTCCATCCAGACTGGCTTTGAATTATTTATTTTTTTTATTTCATCATCATCCTCATCTTCCTCCTCCTCCTCCTCATCATCATCATCATCATCATCATCATCATCATCATCATAATTAAACTGTGTTTTAGTCCTTTGAGAAAATCGTTTTCATAGTAATTTGTTTAGGAAATTATAATGCCCTATTTATGTATTGATAATTTAGCAATTTGGTTTCTCACAATTACTGAGCACATGATTGCACACAAAACATGTTCAGTGATCAAAATGAAAACCGAACACGAGCCAAAAGCTCGTTCTAGACATTTCAGTGTTTCAGTAAATGTGATGTGGTCTTATTTGTGTGTGCATATCTCACGCCCGTTTGTGATCGTGTCCTACGAAACACTTTTGTATTTGTTTTGTGTGTCTTTGTGCTCTTAATGTTGCATTCTCTCATGTCTGAAGGCTTTGAGAAATCCCGAAGCTTAAACAACATAGCCGGCACTCTCCGTCTCTCTCCAGTGACCTCGCCCTGTCCGATTCACCGCTCCCGTTCCCCTATCCTGTCCATCTTCTGAGGCCACGCCTACTCACACATGCACTGCAGAGACTCCGCCCACTTTACATTATACCCTCCCTCTGTGAATATAATGATTATTATGTATAGAACTGTATATAGAGTGATATGAGAAAGTTTAAAAAAAAAGAAATTTTAGGGTGAATCTCACAAAATCATAATATATATATATATATATATATATATATATATATATATATATATATATATATATATATATATATATATATATTGCTTAATTAAAAAAAATGAAGCCTATTTTAGGACTTTTTTTTTTTGCATTGTGACATTTCAGTTCAACACATTTTCCCCTCAAATCATCAATGCCTTAAAAAAAATGTTTGTATTTCCCATTATTCTTAGTGATTATTCTGACTAGATTATCATTCTTGTATAATAGTATAAAAAAATGTTGTTAACCTAAATTAGTAAGTTATTAAATTACATAAATTTCTACCATGATGCATAATTATTTCCCAATTAAAATTTTAAATATATATTGTTTAACAGTAATGAGAATTATTACGTTTTAAAATACTTTTTTACGTAATAAAATACTACGATGATGCATAATTGCATCATAATTTAAAAATAAAACATTTAAATATGTATATTGTATTAGTCAGGATAAAATACTACAATGATGCATAATTGCTTCACATTTTAAAATATAAATATGTATATTGTATTACAGTAATGAGAATTATCTTTTTTTTTTCATAAATTACTACCATGATGTATAATTACTTTATAATTTAAATTTTAAATATATATATATATATATATATATATATATATATATATGTGTGTGTGTGTGTGTGTGACAATTAATATATTTTTGGGATAAAATTTAAATGAAAAAATAAATTGTCCTGAAAATGTCACAATGGAAAAAATCTTAAACTGGCTTAATTTGCTTTCGTGAGCTTCACACATTTGATTTGATCTTCTTGCATTAACTAGCAAAACATTAATTCAGGGAGAGAGCGGGAAACTAACTTCAGATCTATTTAACACTGATGCTTCCAAAAGCAAGAGCAGAATGAGACATAATTAGAAAAGCACGACCTCACTGTCTGTTTGGATTTAATTGTCTGTTTGTCTGTATAAATGTTCATGTTTGGAGCCACCAGTGTGTTGTTGGTGTGTGCATGGCCCGCTCTGTCTGGAGACGTGTGTGTGTGTGTGTGTTGTTGTTGATCTGATTGAAGAGAATCAATCCGTGAACCGTCTCATGCATGTCTCCACCCTCTCTTGGCACGTACTGAACCGGCATCATTACACTGGTTGTACACACAGATAACTGCTCAGAGCTTGTGTTCACGGGGTTCAGCCGAACAGAGGGGAACGTTCTGTCTTAAAAGAGAGGGAACGGCCCAGACGAGACTCACAGGTAACAGACGCGCTCGTGCTGTGTGATGATGATGTCACTGGGGAGAGAGAATGACTCTAATTGGCCTAACTTGTTCAAATCGCAGTCAGATGTTGATACAATTTAAAGAAAGCATTCAAAGTCAACATGAAATGCTGTTGTAACTACTGCAATTGATTGGATGGTGAAAAGTGGGCGTTACCCAACTAGGGGTTGAACAAGTAAAACATTTCAGAGGCGGAGCAAATACACTTCCCGTCAAAAGTTTGGGGTGTGTATGATTTATAATGTTTTTGAAAGCCCACTGAGGGTGCATTTATTTGATCCAAAATACAGGAAAAATTGTGACATATTATTATGATGTAAAATAACTGTTTTCCATGTGAATATATTGTAAGATCAAAGCTGAATTTTCAGCGTCATTACTCCAGTCTTCAGTGTCACATGGTCCTTCAGAAATCATGTTAATATGCAGATTTGTTCAATTATAATCAAATAATTAATAATGGTTCATATATATCTTGAGCAGCAAATCATCATATTAACATGATTTCTGAAGGATCATGTGACACTGAAGACTGGAGTAATGATGCTGAAAATTCAGCTTTGATCACAGGAATAAATTACACTTTAAAATATATTTACATAGAAAACAGCTATTTTAGATCGTAATAATATTTCACAATTTTAACTGTATTTTTGATTAAACAAATGCAGCCTTGGTGAGCATAAGAGACTTCTTTCAAAAACATTTAAAAAATCGTACTGACCCTAAACTTTTGAACGGTAGAGTATGTTTTTATTAAAACATGCTCTCATGTTTTTTTTGCACAGGAACATGTTTCTGATTCCATGTTGACTTTAGTTCGCTCTCTTGATGTAAACTGTAAATGCATCAATAAGTCATGTATTTCTATTCATGTTTGCAGACACATTCGTAGTCATAAGTAATTTAATACATGCTGTGATATAAAATATTTCATCATTCATTATTAACTACAGACAAACAACTCACGTCACCTGAGTCATTCATCTGCATCCTTTATACTCTGTGACACATTATGTATTTTAAGCCAATGCTAATTATGCTGGATTTTAAGCGAGAAATAATTCAGAGATTTATCCTGAGCATCATGTGATTAAATCTAGAAGGGAAGGTTGCTAAGCAACTGGCATAGGGAGATTTTCTGTCACGCATCCTCAGCATAAACTTCATTTGCCACTTTGTGTCACACCCTGCACAGCATGTTACCTGAAATGTTTCGCAAGCAATAAAGGGCACTGCAAGTGTACACCTGAAATGCCGTTTGCTCACTCTGCACGGCCTGAATGTTTGATTGTAAATCACTGAAAAGCTGTAATATTTATATATGATCATATATGCAATAAGAGATGTACTCAGAAATTAATTATGATGTTATGTTGATGTTAGGGTGAATCTCACAAAGAAATGTGAGGTCACATTTAATCCCAAAATCAAAAGAAATTATATTTTGCATAAAGAATATAAAACCTGTATTTATTTTTGCATTGCGCAGTTTTGTTATTTTAGTACGTCAAGTTAAACTTATTTTATTTCAGCAAATTGCCAGGTCAACATTTCTCATTTTCATTTAGTTTTACATTTTATTTTTATTTCAGTTCAAGTTTATTATATTTCAATTAACAGTTTTAGTTTATGAATTCAGTACGAAAGAATAGTGTCAAAATACAGTATCACAATGCAAATCTTAACGGTCCTAAAATTTTATAATTTCCCTTTTTATTCATGCAAAATATAATTTCTTATTTTTTATTCCAGGGTGAAATTTGACCCAGATGTTTTTTGTCATTCTTTATGAGATTCACTTGTTCAAAAATGCAATATATTTTGTATACAAATGTTTCTTTTTTTTTTTTTTTTTTTAAAGAAGAAATTGCACATATTTCTGCGCATTACTGATGCAGCGGATGTTGTTGCGTTCGCAGCTACTGTATCACCTCTGGCTGACGTACAGTTTATATCGGCCAGAGACGGGGAAGGCGGGGCCAGCAGAGACTCAGATGGATTTGATGAATTGGATTGGACAGTCTGGAATAGAATAAGCCTGTGATTGGACGGTTCTGAAAGCGGACGCTCTGTGAACGGACATCTTGATCGAACGGACTCCTCATGACCGTTGAAAATTCCCGTTTATTCTGTGTGGAAACAGACTAAAGCCAGCTGGCACAAAAAAAAAAGTCACGAAATGGATAGTGAAACGTTTCCTGCTTAAAACAAGTCGGCTCTCCGTTTAAATGTCGCATCTGTACTATAAAGGACACACATCCACCCGTGACTTCCCTTCTGTGTCAGGTAGCAAATCCAACACCCCCCCCCCCCCCCCGAATCCCTTTCCAAGGCCTCTGTCGTTGCAATAAGTGTATTATGATGTGTAGAGGCACAAGTGTTTAAAAATGAAGTATTGGTGTATCGACTATACTAAACTACAGAGTAGAGAGAGAGTAAACATGATCCGTTTAATAAATGTGACCTCCAGTCATTTATGCTTTTATCTGCTCTAGTATCTCTGGTGGATTCATTGTTGTCTCTGTGTGTGTGTGTGAGAGAGATGTTCATCTCAAATGGGACACTTGAAGACCTCATGAAAGCAGTTTTCTTTCTTTCGTTTTTAAAATAACCAATATATCTTCGTTTACATGCCATTGGTCAATGATGCCCAGTTAAGATGCATATCAAGCTAAAATGTTTTATTTTTATGTATACATCTTCTAAAAGTTGATTTTGTCAGCTTTTAAGAGTGCACTAGCATATATGAAGCCACACAACTCTCTATTTGAATGTCATGGGGTCTTTAAATGTGTGTGTTGATTTATCGCAGTTCTCTTTCCCATCCCCGTTTCCTGGAAAATATGCCCAGTGCAACAATCAGATGTGATGTGCAATAATGATGTGAAACAAAGCTGCACCGATTCACACTGTGATTTGAGTTCAGTCCGTGACAGACGCCGCAGCAGAGCCTCTGGAAACACACGCGCGGCAGCTCTGCGCCGTGAACACACTCGCTCTAATTAGATCCTTTCGTTTCTTTCAGCCATGGAGAGATTAGAGCTGTCACATCAGCATGTGTGTGTGTGTGAGAGAGAGTGTGTATGAATGTCATGAAATCTGTCAAGAACATGTCCAGGTCACATTTCACTGCAAAATTAAATAAATTACATTGTGCAGAACAAATAAAGAAGCCTGTTTTAAGACCAGAAAGATTTTATTATATTCAAGACAACTATGGGCAAATGAGTCGCATTTTTTATTTATAAATTAAAAGCAGTGCTAATTCCAACATTAATTATATATAGCCTATAATGAAAAATAAATACACTAGCATTCAAAAGTTTGGGGTCCATGAGAAGTCTCTTTTGCTCAGCCAGGCTGCATTTTTTGATTAAAAGTAAAAATTGTGACATATTATTGCAATATAAAAGAACTGTTTTCTACTTAAATATATTTTAAAATGTAATTAATTCCTGAGATTGAAGCTGAATTTTCAGCATCGTTACTTTAGTCTTCTAGCCTGACAAGCCAGACCCACATCAAGATGTTGGGTCTGGGAACTCACCATTGGCAGGGCTCAACGGGATAAACGGTTGTCTTTCAAATTCCCTCTGCACGCAATAGGATAGCACTACAACCAACCAGAGCAACGAAGAAGGTGACGTAGTGACCATCTTCAGTGCCGCTCTTTGTTCTTTTCTTAAAGAAAAGCTTAACTCCAAGTCTTCCGGAGTTGCGGCCAAAGCCGATTCAAAAGACCGCTGTCATCATGTTTAAGCCCGCCCATCGACTCTATACACGATGTGATTGGCCTGAGTAGAGTTTGGTTTTTCCAGCTCGCAAGCCAACGGAGAGTTGCGAGACCACACTGGCTGCAAAATAAAATTTGCTGCCGCTAGGGTGCGTCTAGATTTCTAGGCTACTAGTCTTCAGTGTCACATGATCCTTCAGAAATCATTTTTAATATGCTGATTTGGTGCTCAAGTAACATTTCTGGTTATTATCAGTGTTGAAACAGCTTAATATTTTTGTGAAAACCATGATACTTCTTTCTTTAAGATTATTTGAGGAATAGTACAACATTTTTTTTATTTTTTTTAAATAGTGATTGTTTGTAACATTTTAAATGTCATTTTTGATCAATTTAATGGATTCTTGCTGAATAAAAAAAAATCCCATAGTGAAAATAAATAATTGTTACTAAAAAAAACAATACAAGAAATCTTATTGTTCATAAAAATATGCTTTAATTTCTTTCTTTGGAATCTGGTTTTAAAATGTGAACCAGACATGTTCTTGATTGTGTGTGTGTGTGTGTGTGTGTGTGTGTGTGTGTGTGTGTGTGTGTGTGTGTGTGTGTGTGTGTGTGTGTGTGTGTGTGTGTGTGTGTGTGTGTTTCCACCACCCACAGAACTTAAGAGGATAGTATTCTTCATGTTAATATTATCTGCTGCTTTATGAAGTCAGGGCACCGTTTCAAATATAAATTACAAAATGTAAAGGTATATATTTTTGAACTTAGATCTTGTATTTTTGTGTCTCTTGAAGAGTCTCATTGTCCCGCGGTGTATCTGTATGTCCACTCTGTGCAGACTGTGAACCTGGAGTGTTTTCATGTTTCAGTGATTCGACTTTTAAACATGTATTGTAGAGTCTTCTGTCAGCCTTTTGTAGTGCATGCAAAGACCCATGGTCAAATGTAAAAACTACGTCTGAAGAATATGTATAGTTCAATGCCATGTGAGACAGTCAGATAAACATATTGACATTGTTAAAAAAAAAAAAAGCTTTCTTTTCTTTCTGTTTAAACCATGCTGCATCTCCTGGACTATAACAAGAGGACAATGCTCAGATTTACATCTGTGCATTTATCCAAAAAGGAACAGAAGCAATTTATCAAAGAGCCAGCAATATTTGTAATATACAATGCCAGATGTTGCTCTTTCATAGTTCAGAGTTTTCTTTCACTTTTTCATCAGATGTTTCTCCTGAAATTCATGAGGAGAAACAAAGACCTTCTGAACCTCTCGAGGAGAGATGTGTGAGAAACATCTGAGACTTTCAGCAAAAGTCTAAATTTGCTTTGCATCCCAGCTAACAAAATGTTTTTTCTAAAAATGTTTTGCTAACATTCCCATTAAATTTTTTATTTCTGAATGTTCTCCGATGTAGACGTTAAGGAAACATTCCATTTTATCATTCTTTGAACATTATGGAATTGTTACTTTTGAATGTTCTCTGAACATTCCGAAACATGTAGCAACATTTAAAAAACGTTCCATGAATGATGCATAGATAATGCTTTTGTTCTAACGTTTTGAGAACATTATTAAAGACCCGATCACTTTGAACAAATATTCTATTAACGTTACTGGAAGAATGTTTGTTCATAACGTTGAGAGAACCTTGAGTGTTCCACGAACGTTTCCTGTTATCGGATTTATCCTCACTGCTGCCTCGGTGAATGAAATAGACCTAGATTTGTTTTCTTTTCTTTTACCCCTATGGGTAGAAAACAAATCTGTTTTCACGTACACAATCAGATGATCAGACGAGATGAACAGACACTCATCTCTCCCATCAGCCTTGATGTAGGTCTCAATATGTAGGTCTTCTTCTGTCCCGTCACTACGGACACCGTTGCCATGGTGGGGAAACAAAACAGCAGGAGGGTGAGTTTTTGTTTTTTAGGCCGGGGGCCTCCCATGAGCAACTGTATCCATAACGACCAGGGAGTTGCCGTATCCATAACAACTCCATCTCTGCACAAACCCGCTTCTGAGAAGACTGAACCGAAGAGCATGAATATTGCATCACAGTCTCTCTGCTCTTCTCTGTATGAACCACTGTGTGATCTACAGCTCCACAACACACACAAACACACACACACACACACACGCGCACACACACACACACACACACAAGCACGTTTAAGGTGAGCACAGCTTCTAGACAAGATCAAGTTTTGTTTATTTACCCTCAGAAATCACCATCTTTTGCATACTAAGCGTGCAGTGTTTGCAATATCAACTGTTGCATGCAAAACATGAGTTTGATTGGAAGAATTTGGGATATTCTTGTTGTTGATTTTCTCTGAACTGATGATACCAGCACTTCAATTATAACTTTTTTTCCCTCTGCCATATTGCAAAACAGGTATCCATTTCTTTATACATTTATATATATTTATAATGTTTTTGATGTTAATGTTTTAAAATAAGAAACAATATAATGTGAAAACAAATAGCCTAACTACTACCTATATTATAATAAAAATGTGAAAAAGTCCAACAAGTACCAACAGCACAACTGCGAGTGTGATATTGGTTTTATACAACACTTCAATAATACTAAAAGTTCTTCAATAAACAATTTAGTATTAAGGAACATACATTTTAGGCATTTTTGCTCCATCACAAAATAGTTTAAAACGAAACTAAGTCAACTGAAAACAACTGCGCATCTCAAAGGCGTTTTCTTCCTGAACGAATCTGGGGTTTTAAACGAATTGGTTGTGTGAATGATTCAGTGACTCCTTTATTAAAAATAGTAACATGTTTCCTTCCTGAATTAATCAAATCATTTGAATGAATGGTTAAATGACAGTCACTTGTCGCCAATTCGTTGTTTGTGTATGTAACTGTTTTCTTTCCTGCATTGGCATATTACTATTTTAGTAGACAAATAAAGATTTTGTATAATCATGAATATTTTTCTGTCATCAAGGAAAACTTTTTAAATGAATTCAAGTTTCTTTTGTCAACTTTTAGGAGTACTTAAGCATACATGGGAGTTTAATGCTAAAAGATATGAACAGAAAGCCATACTTTTGATTTATATTTTCTGAATTTTTGATGTCAGGAGGAATTCATTATATTTCTCAATGTTTTCTGAACGTTCCAAACGTTGTTTTTTTCTTGTATATACGAACGTTAGGGAACATTCCATTTTATCATGTTGCAAACATTATTGGAATGTTACTTTTTGAATGTTCATTGAACATTCCGAAACAAGTACAGTAACATTTAAAAAACATCCAGCTAAAACATTTCAGGAGAAAAACGTTCCATCTACGATGAATAAAAATGTTCTTAACGTTTTGGGAACATTAGATAACTCTGAAGGAGCGTTCTATTAACGTTATTGGAAGAACATTTGTTCATAACCTGAGAACCCTGTTAGCTGGGTATAAGAACACTCACGTCTGACTGACAGTCAGTGAGTCTGTATTGTTTGTAATGAAGTTTAACCAGCACACTAAAAACAGCTGAATTACCCTCCAAATACAGCCGGCTGAACTGAGCGCAGCATTTTCTGTGTGTGTGTGTTCGTGTAGGAGGTTGTACTATTGCAGTCTGATTGCTCACAAATGGAAATCAGATATACATGACTCAAATGATACTTCAGCAGCGCTGTGAATTGTTCTGCGATATGTCAATGGATGTCAAACTGATAAATTGATGTGTTATTCAGAAGCACAGACACTTACCTGACTTGACGTACAGCCGGAATCCCTACAGGCAACACGGATCTGAAACTTTAATAAAACACAGGGACATGAAAACTTTAAATGTTTCGCTGTAGCCGCAGGGTCATGGCAGTTTTTATGCTCCCAAAAAGTATTTTGTTTTTCTAGTCTTGTTCATGACAGAGCCGTACTATGTTTAGGGATTTTTGCTAAGTTAAAGGGATAGTTCACCCAAAAATGAAAATTCAGTCAGTATTTACTCACCCTCATGTTCTTCCAACCCCGTAAGACCTTCGTTCATCTTCGGAACACGAATTAAGATATTTTTGATGAAATCTGAGAGCTGGATCACTCCTCCATAGGCTTCTTAGGGATTGAAACTTGCCAGCCCCAAAAAGTTATTAAAGACATCGTTAAAATAGTCCAAGTAACTACAGTGGCTCAATCTTAAGTTTATCAAATGATGAGAATACTTTTTGTGCGCAAAAACAAACAAAAATAACGACTATATTTCAACTATTCATTTCCTTCTCTGTGGGCCTCTAGTCAGTTAACGTAGTGTGATTGCGTAGAGCTATCAATAAACAATTTAGTATTAAGGAACATACATTTCAGGCATTTTTGCTCCATCACAAAATAGTTTAAAACGAAACTAAGTCAACTGAAAACAACTGCGCATCTCAAAGGCGTTTTCTTCCTGAACGAATCTGGGGTTTTAAACGAATTGGTTGTGTGAATGATTCAGTGACTCCTTTATTAAAAATAGTAACATGTTTCCTTCCTGAATTAATCAAATCATTTGAATGAATGGTTAAATGACAGTCACTTGTCGAGACAGTCACTTGACTGTATATACAATTGTGTTGTATATACATGCTTTATTTGTGTAATTTCACAAAACCTGATATGTCCATTTTTTTCAGTGCACACACACACACACACACACACACACACACACACACTCATTGAGCCAGAGCTATATCTTGATTGCATTACATTACATCATTATGAAATAGAATGTTGCATCTGAAACAGTTTTTAGTATAACAGAGCTCTCATATATTCAGAACAGAATAGCTATAATCATAAACGTGATATTGTGTTGCATATGGAAACGTATCTCCCTGTGTGAGGCTCTGATTCATGCCACCACTGCTGCCTCGCTGTCTTTTATAACGCAACACTTTTATAGGCACTTTAATTACTGTAATCAAACAGTCATTGAAACGGATCTGGTCTTACATCCGCTCACATCTGAAATGCTGGTTTCAGTCGGCAAACCAGGCACAGTTTAATTCATATCCAGTGAACGCTGCCATGACGTGCTGGATGAAATGATTAGGAAATAATTGGCCCCATCTTACTTATAAAAAAACGTAATTAATGTAATAATACAGGCTTAAACAATTGTATATCACTTAGATTCAGGTGATCGATAGCATACTTCTCATGTAGTTTGTATGCCAAAACACTTTTTTCCCTCCATGCTTCTTCCACATTAAACTCTAATGTGATTGATTTGTTTTTGTGCAGTTCATTCAGGTTTTCACAGATCTTCTGGTGCTGGTGAGTTTGTATAGCACAGGGGTTTTCCAAATAGGGTAAAGAAATATTTAAATTAATGAATAATAACAATAAGATTAAACTAAATACTGTACATGTGATTTAATAATTAAATAAATACAATTTTCTTTAAATAATTAATAATTCTTTAAATAATTAAACTAAAATTATATATATATATAATTATATATATATATATATATATATATATATATATATATATATATATATATATAATACATTTGATTAAAATAAACCAACCTATAATTGATTAAAATAAAATAAAAATATTAAAAATAAAAAGTATATACATTTGATTATAATCTATAATTAATAAATCTATAACTGATTAAAATATTTGAATAAAATATAAATTGATTGAATAAAGAATAATATATGTAATCAATATTTATTTTTAAAAATAAATAAATAATAATAATTTGATTTATATCAATTAATTAAAATAATGCAATATGATTTTAATAAATAATATATACATATATGCATTTGATTAAATAAAATAAATCCCTGATTGATTAAAATAATAAATAAATAAACAAACATTAGAGTAAATAATAAATATATTTAATTTTAAAAATTGATTTAAAGAAATTGATAAAAAATAAATAATATGTGAAATTAGTATTGTTGTCCCTCGCATGATATATGGGTGTCCATGGCATCTAAAAGGTTGAAAGCCTTGTTCCATTGTGGCGGTGAGCAACAGCAATTATGGCCAGCAAGATGATGTTGAGGTGATTTTATGTGAATGATGGTGCAATATCACAGCATGACTGGTGTGAAAAATGAGAGCCGTTACTCCATTAGTGTAGACATCAGGTAACCGGTTCATGACGGAAACACGACAGAATCCAGCTGAGAGGATTAGTGGCTGTGTTATTGAAACTCACATGATTACTGTCCGCTGTTAACGCTTCACTTAGACGTAATTAAACAGGGAATCAGTCCGCTCACAAAAGACTGATGTGGGAATGGAAACGTGCTTAATTGATCTGGGATGAATTGGACACATTTTTCACATTCACACTGCAGCTAAACACAATTGTCTCCTTTTTCAGAGTACATGCATGCAGATTTTAATGGCTGACACAAAACTGCCGAATAATAATCGCAGTTAATGTTAATAATTGTCTTTTAAACCCAATTTCATCGCAATTTGAAGTGAAGATGGGGAAGATGTATGGTGTATTTCAACACCCTTGATGGATGACCTTTGAATGGTTAATCTGAGATCTCAGACGAGTGAAAGTGAGAGGAGAGTGCAGAGGTCATTATCTGGCTCCAGCGGTCAGAGCGGAGCAATCTGATCCCAACATCAAAAACTCTTCCTGGCATACGTACACACACTTATAAAGGATGCTGTACTTATACTGTTAATGTAAGTTATGAACATTCACAACATTCATTTTTTTTTTCTTGGTTATACGAACGTTATGTGAACATTCCATTTTTCATTTTGCAAACATGAATACGTTTCTTTCTCTGAATATTCTAAAAAGAGTAATATTTAAAAAGTGCTACCACGTCCAAAAAATGTCCAACTAAAATGTTTTAGAATAAACATTCCATGAATGATGTATAAATAATGTTTTTGTGCTAATGTTTTGAGAACATTATTAGAAGAAAGTTAACATTCCCTGTTAGCTGTGGTGTTTATGGATGTTTGTACCAGCCAATCAGAATTCATCCTGCTCTAAAGAGCCTGAGAGGACGATAAAACAGCAGTGTGCATTTAGAATAAACAGAACAACATTGTGCATTGGTGTGGATGCTAATATAGTTGTGGTTATAGTTATAGTTCTTGGTGTGAACGGGCCTTTAGCCAGCACTCCCTGATCCTTCTGTTGAACTGGGACCGGCTCCGTCTAGAGCAGCAAACAGTGGCCACATTATCTGTCTGTCTGTCTGTCTGTCTGTCTGCTGACTGCTTCAGGTCTGTCTATCTGTCTGTCTGTCTGCTGACTGCTGCAGATCTGTCTGTCTGCCTATCTGTCTGTCTGCCTATCTGTCTGTCTGTCTGTCCGCCTATCTGTTTGTCTGTCTGCTGCAGGTCTGTCTGTCTGTCTGTCTGCCTGTCTGTCTGTCTGTCTGCTGACTGCTGCAGGTCTGTCTGTCTGTCTGCTGACTGCTGCAGGTCTGTCTGTCTGTCTGTCTGTCTGCTGCAGGTCTGTCTGTCTGTCTGTCTGTCTGCTGATTGCTGCAGGTCTGTCTGTCTGCCTATCTGTCTGTCTGTCTGCTGACTGCTGCAGGTCTGTCTGTCTGCCTGTCTGTCTGCTGATTGCTGCAGGTCTGTCTGCTGACTGCTGCAGGTCTGTCTGTTTGTCTGTCTGTCTGCCTATCTGTCTGTCTGTCTGTCTGTCTGCCTGCTGACTGCTTCAGGTCTGTCTATCTGTCTGTCTGTCTGCTGACTGCTGCAGATCTGTCTGTCTGCCTATCTGTCTGTCTGCCTATCTGTCTGTCTGTCGGCTGACTGCTGCAGGTCTGTCTGTCTGTCTGTCTGTCTGTCTGTCCGCCTATCTGTCTGTCTGTCTGTCTGTCTGCTGCAGGTCTGTCTGTCTGTCTGCCTGTCTGTCTGTCTATCTGCTGACTGCTGCAGGTCTGTCTGTCTGTCTGGCTATCTGTCTGTCTGTCTGTCTGCTGGAGGTCTGCCTGTCTGTCTGTCTGTCTGTCTGCCTTTCTGTCTGTCTGTCTGCTGACTGCTGCAGGTCTGTCTATCTGTCTGTCTGTCTGTCTGTCTGTCTGTCTGCGGCAGGTCTGTCTGTCTGTCTGTCTGCCTGTCTGTCTGACTGTCTGTCTGCTGACTGCTGCAGGTCTGTCTGTCTGTCTGTCTATCTGTCTGTCTGTCTGTCTGCTGGAGGTCTGCCTGTCTGTCTGTCTGTCTGTCTGTCTGCCTTTCTGTCTGTCTGTCTGCTGACTGCTGCAGGTCTGTCTATCTGTCTGTCTGTCTGTCTGTCTACTGACTGCTGCAGGTCTGTCTGTCTGTCTGGCTATCTGTCTGTCTGTCTGCCTGTCTGTCTGCCTATCTGTCTGTCTGTCTGTCTGTCTGTCTGTCTGTCTGTCTGTCTTTCTGCTGACTGCTACAGGTCTGTCTGTCTGTCTGGCTATCTGTCTGTCTGTCTGTCTGCCTGTCTGTCTGCCTATCTGTCTGTCTGCCTATCTGTCTGTCTGTCTGTCTGTCTGCCTATCTGTCTATCTGTCTGTCTGTCTGTCTGTCTGTCTTTCTGCTGACTGCTACAGGTCTGTCTGTCTGTCTGGCTATCTGTCTGTCTGTCTGTCTGCCTGTCTGCCTGTCTGTCTGCCTATCTGTCTGTCTGCCTATCTGTCTGTCTATCTGTCTGTCTGTCTGTCTACTGACTGCTGCAGGTCTGTCTGTCTGTCTGGCTATCTGTCTGTCTGTCTGCCTGTCTGTCTGCCTATCTGTCTGTCTGTCTGTCTGCCTGTCTGTCTGTCTGTCTGTCTGTCTTACAAGGCTTCAACAGCATTTTTTAAAAATTGTTTCCTGCACTTTTAATCTTACAAGTTAAGAATTTAACTTTGGCATTCCTGATAATAATAATATTTGCATCCGTGCTACATTGTATGTTGTGGAGTTTCAGATTAAAGGAAGGTGGTTCACCCTAATGCGCTGCATGCTGTCAGGCGGGATGTTTTCGCAGTGTGTCGGCGTCACCATCAGCGGGTCGGTCTCGCTGTGAGGTGCTGGTTTGATGTGCTGTTTTAAAATAAGCCGCTTTACACACAGAGTGAGCTCAGGCATGTGGCTTTGCCTCCAGCAATACATCCTCAGAAGATTTACTCGCACTCAGAGACACGTATAAAAACAAGAAAAATTTGAAAAACGAGCACACTTTCTGGTTTAGCAGTGTTGATCCCAAAAAAAAAAAAAAGTAAACAGTTTTATTACTTTTGGTGGCATTTTGCCCCAAACCTCTGTTAATGTCAGACCCTGGTAAACACTCACTAGGCGAATGCTGGATTAATGGTGAATAACTCTTAGCTCTTGCTGGTGTTTGGGAATACACTGAAGTCTTTTTAAAAGCATCACCTCTGGCTCTTACTGGGCGACACCTAATGTTTTATTGTGCTTTTAGTTGTGATTCTCCTCCAGGTCCATTAGTTTAGGGAGGTCACGTCCCGGTTTATGACAAATCGCCCTAGCCGTCCATCCATATCCTTCTGAGAGCCAGCAAAATATGAAGAGTTTTAGTTTTCCTTTAGTGTTTACTGCATTAGAAACATAAAATATTTAAAAACTAATTTATTTTGTATAAATTGCAATACACTACAGACTAGATTAACAATTTTGGGCTCAGTAAGATTTTTTGTTTTTGAAATATATTAGTAGGGTGATATCAGGTAAAATGGGCCATCAGGTAAAATGGGCCATTTAAGGTTTGGGGGTTCCAGCTCCTCTGGAATTTACAGCCAATGACTGCAAAGGATTTCAAACTGTTGTCATACCTGTGCTTGACAAGTAACAGGTGATTTGATTAGTTTATGGTTGATATGGTGGGCGGGGGAATCATTCAAATCAAGACTACACCAGAAAGATGCATGGTAAGTAGCCTGGCATACCAAATCTAACTAAACTATTATAAGGATGATAAATCTATTAAAAAAAACATGCACGCAAAAAAAATATGCATAATATCTGTCTTGATGGCATCAATCAGAAATAATGTTGTTAGTTTGGTATATGAACATATTTTTTGAAAAAGTGATGTTTTTCTTGGTGGCCCAATTTACCTTAACCCACTAAGGTAAAATGGGCCACATGGTTTCAGCTAAAATGGGCCATCATCTGTGTGTGTGTGTGTGTGTGTGTGTGTGTGTGTGTGTACGTATGTGTGTACGTGTGTGTCACGTACACACACCATGGGCGTAGGTTTGGTCTCAGCTTTGGTGGGGACACCCCCCCTCCCCCCATCCCCCATCCCCCGGGAATTGTGCTTTAAAACAGTGCTTTAATGGCGATTTCCTTTGTCATTTCAGACTGCTGGCAATACAGAATATCACAATACAGAAGTGAATCTACTTCATCTCATTATATTGTATCCTATATTGTATTCTATATCAAATTCTATTGATATATTCTATTCTTAAAAAGAAAAAAAAAGTGCATTAGATTAAACTGGGAAGGGTCATAAAACTTGCATATTGTTATCCTAGGTTTACTGCTTCTATTGTTCTCAATTGTAAGTCACTTTGGATAAAAAGTGTCTGCTAAATGAATAAATGTAAATCTGTTGTGGTTTGATGCTGTCTTTTCTGCATACAAAATGGTTAATTAATTTTGTAGTCTATCCTATGGCTAGCAAGTTTAACCCTCCTACCAGATATTGTTATTTGGATATTATCAATCAAATAATGATTCATCATATTTGAATAACCAACAGTGTTAACTTTTGCCTTTTTAACATTGCCAACATGTTTTTCCAGCACATGTGTCTAGCAAGTAGGTTACACTCACA
Organism: Gila orcuttii; assembly: GCA_026230005.1. Taxonomy (NCBI): domain Eukaryota; kingdom Metazoa; phylum Chordata; class Actinopteri; order Cypriniformes; family Leuciscidae; genus Gila; species Gila orcuttii. The sequence continues at coordinate 5,074,013 of JAPDVR010000006.1, forward strand.
AATACATTACATAAACAGAATGTAGAAACGAAAAATGTCTCAGATGATCCACTGTTTATGACTGCAAGATTCTAAGTTAAGGTAGGCTAATTAACATTCAGTAACTTGCTAACGTAGCATTTTATCATGATAGCGCAACTTCTATGAGTCTATCCGTGCTGCACACCCCTAATTAAAGCTCCAGTAGGTCACTTTTGTAAACAAGTATTTGTTAAAACTGTCATTATGTCCTGACAGTAGAATATGAGACAGATAATCTGTGGAAAAAATCAAGCTCGTCTGGCTCCTCCCTGTGGTCCTATTGCCATTTGCAGAAATACACCGCTCCCGGTCAGAAACAACCAATCAGAGCCAGGAGGAATGTCTTAGCAGTGTCAATCACTCTCGTGTACGCGCTGAACACCCCTCTCTTGCACAGCGCGAGCGCGTACTGTCGTTCGTGACTCTCCTGTTCGAACTCGTTCATCCAAATGAACGAATCTTTTTTCGAGTCATTTCGTTCATTCAACGAACGAAATGACTCGAAAAAAGATTTGTTCATTTTGATGAACGAGTTCGAACAGGATCACGAACGTACATCATAGAACAGAGCAAGGCGAGCATTTGTGCTTATAAAACTTAAAGTTTTGTATATTTTTTAAATGACCGATCGTTTCGCTAGATAAGACCCTTATTCATCGTCTGGTATCGTTTAAAGCCCTTTGAAGCTGCACTGAAACTGTCATTTGGTCCTTGAAACGTTTGTGTCCTATTGAAGTCCATTATATGGAGAAAAAGCCTGGAATGTTTTCATCAAAAACCTTAATTTCTTTTCGACTGAAGAAAGAAAGACATGGACATCTTGGATGACATGGGGGTGAGTAAATTATCAGCAAAAGTTTTTTTTAAAAGTGAACTAATCCTTTAACGTTATTTTACTAGCTATTTATAACTTATAGAAAGAGTGCAACGTTATAAAGTTACATGTATTGCAAAATACATAATGATTTGAGGACCAAGTTTGTAGTCAAAGTATGGGCAGGCCATAGTCAATGTAAAGCATATTGTTGATGTTTCGTCCCTATTAGTGAATGTTCCATAACTGTTTATAATCCGCCGTCATCGGTGGTCCTGTTTACTAGTCTGCGCGTTCACGGCAGGCTCCGCTGTGGGGGAGGAGCTGTGGAGGGAGGGCTGTAGCGCAGCAGAGAGCAAGGGGGTTGGACCTGGAAGTTGTGCTTGTTCAAATTTTCAGGCTAAGTCAACATTTTCTCAAAACTCCCTACTGCAACTTTAATGCTCCTAACCTTGAAAGATTGCAGAAGCTAGGTTTAACTGTAACAATATGCTGGGTAACCAGGATCACCAGTTAATACTATTTTCCACAGTAGAATCTGCATTTGAAAGCCTGGTCAGTCACTACTACTGCTAGTTATTTGTGTGGCTAAGTTAGTTATTTTTGCCTACTTACACTCTGCTTTATGAAAAAGCTTCTTATGTCCCCTTTCTTCTTCTTGGGTGACATAGCTGATCTACAAAGTACAAAAAGGGGCAAAAAAACGCAATATTCAAATGTTTTACTCTGGCCTTTGTATATGGCAGGCAGAGAGACAGCCCTGGTAACTTACCGTCGGCGTCGTCACGCGCGCACACCCCACCCGCTCGCTGCCAGTGAGTGCAAGCACAAAAAGTAGTCCCGGCCCGCGCGTGTAGCCTGCCTGTCAGATACCCCGCCGCCAATCAAATTACGGCGTATCTTGTACTGTCGTCGTCCTGGCCGTTGGAATCGATCCAAAAGCAGCGCAAAGATCCAAATGCAGCGCAAATATCAAAATAGCAGTTCAAAGGAGCTTGCTAAATATTGGTGGGGACAAATTTGTCATCTCAAAATATTGATTGGGACTACTACCTAGCGTCCCCCCTAAACCTACGCCCTTGACACACACACACACACACACACACACACACACACACACACACACACACACACACACACACACACACACACACACACACACACACACACACACACACAGATGATGGCCCATTTTAGCAGAAACCATGTGGCCCATTTTACCTTAGTGGGTTAAGGTAAATTGGGCCACCAAGAAAAACATCACTTTTTCAAAAAATATGAAACACACCACTGACTGATGCTGTTCCAAAATGGACTTTTTAAATTGCACATTTGAATATGTGGGTTTGCACCCAAAATGTTTTTTTTTAATGGCGCATATGAATATGTTTGTTTAATGCAGTTTAAATGTCATGTGGCTGTATAAGCAATTGTGTTTTAAAATTAAAATTGAGGATAAATTAGCCTACTATTTCCCTTTGCAGTTTGACTGGCCCATTTTACCTGAACAACTGGCCCATTTTACCTGAAACTGCTCATGCAAAAAAAGTTGGCACAGCTGATGTTTCAAGAAATGTAGGGCCTAAATAATTATATTTTATTACATAATTTCAACACAAAATTATCAAAAACAGTCATTATTAATCATAAAAACATGGAAAAGGCATATATGGTATTGTATTATTGTCCCAAACTATTCACCAAAAAGTGGCCCAATTTAGCTGATATCACCCTACTTATATTCAGCAAGGATGCAATAAATAGATAAAAAGTGACAGTAAAGACATTTATAATGTTTCTATTTTAAATAAATGCTGTTAATTTGAAATATCTATTGATGAAAGGGTTTTTTCACGTTTTTTTTTCACTTAGAATATCAATAATAAAAACATTTTAAAATATATTTTTAAAAAATATTTTAAATTCTAATAATATTTCACAACATTACTGTTTTTACTTTTGATCAAATAAACACAACCTTGATGAGCAGAAGAGACAAATACAGTGTATTTAATGGCTGTTCAATCTAATTGAGTGATTTTCAGCATTTTGATAAAGAAATCTGTTTACACTAGACACACATGATGCATACACTTTTATGATAGGTATTACAGAAGATGAGTGTCTTGCATATTATTGTCTTACAGAGGATGAAATGGATCCCATGGAGATTATGGCAGGGGTCAAAGACATGGAGACAGTGAAATCTAGAGCTAAAGTCAAGCTTGATTTTGACAGGTAATAAATCAAATCAAACAAAGCCAATTATAGCATTACACTGGTGTCCTCTGACCCAGTCAAGAGGGTTTTTTTGTCATTGTTGCAGTGTGTATGACAGTAACAGTGAATGATCTCTTATGCATCATGTTAATGACACTCCACAGAAATCAATGGAAGTTGTATTGGTTGTAAATTAGCAGCAATGACAAAAGAAAGAGAAAGAATTGACTAGGCCGGACACATTGGCGTGTTATTCTCTGCTAAATGAGCTGAAGCGTCTCCTTTCACGTGAAGCACATGAAACTAACTGACCTATGATCAGTCCTACCTCAAGGACATTCATGAGTGATACAGCAGCGTCCTCCCTCTCCACAAGTCAAAGTGTAATTAGATTTTGTGGAAGTTTGAGCTGTTATAAAGATGTTTGTTCTCCATCCTGCTCAGCCTTCTGGGTAAATTACTTTAATTAGCTTTGTTCAGCCTCTCTGATATGCTGGATTCGTTAGTTTTATCAGCGTTTGTGCTTTATTATTCAACCTGCTATTACACCACGACCTCCCGTCCATGTTCAGTCCCCGTCACACATACAGGTCATGATGAAGAACAGATTTATGTACAGTATTTGGTGTCCCATGTGTTGAAATTTTAAAGTGTCATTAAACCTCCATTTCAGCACAGGTTGCTTCTCTACATAGTTTTGAAAAATGCTCCAGTCAGTATCAAAACTCCTCACAAATACATCCTGGACGCAACAAAATGCAGAAACATACAGAGTTTGAACTCCCAATACAGCTGTACCGTTTAATACATCTGTTGTACATGACAAAAAAAAAACTTTATATAACTGTTGTCGATACGCCAGTAGGTGACGACAAGTGACTGTCTTTATGAATGAATCATTTCATCATTGATAAATGATTCGTTCAAACAAGCTGGTTCATTACGAAGTTACTTGCTCAATTCTGAACCGCATACTACTTTTACTTCTTTTACCATATCTTTCTAATAGTAAGAGCAGTTGCAGTTGCAGTTCCATATTCACTATGAGTGAGTCATTGAATCATTCTTTCAACCGATTTGTTCAAAAACACTGATTCATTCGGGAGCGAAGCAAGTGGCTGTCTTTGTGAGTGAATCTTGAATCATTCACAAACCATTTGTTCAAATATGCCGATGACATGCCGATGGCTGAATCCAAAATTATACTAGAACAGCAGTGTGTGACAATAGAAGTATATCCGAATGCACAGTACTCATAAAAGAAAAGGCAAAAAGTACCCGGATGACGTATAGTTCCGGCGAGATTCTGAAGTGCGCATATGATGGATGTATATATATCCCATGAGCCCATGGGAGAGGATTTGTCAATGTCAGTAAAGCGACGCAACTGGCGCCATATGTTACACGATAATGATAACATGGGGAATGTATTACGTGCGGATTACATTCATACTACACACAATCATACTATATAGAACGTACTATTTTAGTGGCCATTAAGTAGCCTAATTACATATTAAAAATAAGTACCTACTCAAGAGTATACGATTTCGGATGCATCCAATGTCTTTATGAATGAGTCATTGAATCATTTATTCAACCGTTTTGTTCAAACACACTGATTCATTCAGGCATGTAGGAAGCGGCTCTCTTTTTGAGGGAATTTTGAATCATTCACAAATGATTTGTTCAAACATGCTGATTCGTTCCGGAACAAAGCTATTGTCTCTATTGGTGAATCGTTGAATCATTTATGCAAAGTTTCGTTTAAAAACAAATAACTGCTCTCTTGCTAGTGTAAGGAAGTTTAAATCATTCTTTAATTTTTAAAACTTTTAATTTATGAAACTGACATTGTGACAAATATTTCACATTTTTGTTTTTTAATATAGCCTTCCTGTAGTTCATATATAGTGGGAAAGTTCTGATAAATAGTACCCAAAACACTGTCTACCACCACTACTACACTAGATACGTTGCATCTACCTTATTCTACTCTTATTGCAGTGTTTCCTCTCTACTTAAGTCTAATTTAAACTGCTCGATGCATTTGTTGAATGGTCTAGAAGAAAGACATTGCATTATTTTAGTGCTAGTGAAAGCAGCCAAATCTTTGGCCAGCCAATGGAAGTGTGTCTAATCGTAGCTCGAGAGTTTCTGCAAGCGTTTTCTTTTTTCACAGTCACGGGAAATCTAAGTGGCATTTTAGATCCTATCTGAATACAATGCCCTAGAGCGGTGAAAGACTGAGAGATGAATGCTGAATACCAGCTACAGTATGTGCAATTTACACATTTGTATGTCTATATAAACTCAGAGTGTTAAATATTATGCTAACACTTTACAATAAGGTTTATTAGTTAACATTAGTTAATGTATTAACTAACAATGAGCAATACATATGTTATCTGTATTTATTCATCTTTGTTAATGTTAGTTAATAAAAATAAAGCTGTTCATTGTTTGTTCATGTTAGTTCACAGTGCATTAACTAATGTTAACAAATACAACCTTTGATTGTAATAACGTATAAGTAAATGTTGAAATTAATATTAACTAAGATTAATAAATGCTGAAGAAGTATTGTTCATTCTTTGTTCATGTTAACTAAGGTAGTTAACTAATGTTAACTAATGAACCTTATTGTAAAGTGTTACCAATATTATATCTGAAAATACATAGCTTGGTTCATTTGGGTTTTAACTTTTAGTATTATATTATAAGTAATGTGAGAAGGTTACCTGCATATTTTACAGCATTAGTTTTGAAAGTTTTTTTTTTCTTTTTTTGGAAAGTACCTGAAATATTTCTAAAAAAAATCAATAGTGAATTGCACTTGTGAAAAGAATCAAATCATAAAATCCATATCAATAGCCAAGCCAAATTACTTTTGCGTGGTATGCACATCTAATAATGTCCCATTAGTTAACATTTTACAACTTTTAAATGGTAACACTTTAGTTTAGGGACCAATTCTCACTATTAACCACTTGCTTATTAGCTTGCATATTACTAGGATATGGACTGTTTATTAGTACTTATAAAACACATATTAATTCCTTATTTTGCCCATATTCTACATCACTTAATCCACCCAACATCTACCTTACTAACTACTAATAAGCATTTATTGAGGCAAAAGTCGTAGTTAATAATTAGTTCATATTGGGAATTGGACCCTAAAATAAAGTGTGATCTTTTAAATTTAGTCATATTAAATGCTGAAATTATCACAAACTAAGGTTAGATTCAATTGTTAGAATTACTAATGGAATCTTATTGTAAAGTGATGCCTTTAATTCTATAATCTGATGCAAGGAAATAATGATTCATATTAAGAATAGAATGACGACAGAATAAAAGACATGTTTGTGTTCCCAGCATGAGACTTGATGCTTTTTCTAGCCTCTTATTCTGGGATTTGGAAAGGTCAGGGGGAATTTTAGGTATTGTGAGCGACCTTTTACTAAATCCAGGCAGTCAGATGTGTGATGTCTTCTCCTAGTGATCTGACAGAATCTTATCTCAGTCAAGACCATGTATTCAGAGTCTTCTGCGAGCCGGATGTGCGGTCCGGAGCTAAAAGTGTGTGACGTCCCGATCTGCCCCGCTGGCTGTGAGGAAATGACTCGGTCTCGCTGTTTCTTAAAGAACGGACGAGATGCTGCTGAATATTCCCTGATGTGAGGCAGTTCATGCATATGCATGAGAATAAAGACAATTAAACATACTCACTTATTCATGCATATTTAAATATGATGCTGACACTGTAAACATACTTTTCCAAAGGTCAGTGTTTCTTACAGTTGCTGAATCTACACTTTTTACACAAGTGTTGTTCATTCACTAGCAGCTCTGACAGATCCAGTTAGTAATTCATTAGATTGATTCAAAGCAATAACTCATGAGTCTATTTGAATCAGTCTACACAAGTTGAGCTGTTAATTTGTTTATTTTATTTTGTATTATTTGTTATTTTGTTCAATTCAGACTGTAAACTCACAACTCTAGAAAAAAGGTTTGGAATAATTAAGCTTTTTTTAATGCTTTTGACAGAAGTCTCTTAAGCTCACCAAGGCTGTATTTATTTGATCAAAATACAGAACAGTGTTTTTTCTATTTTAATATATATTTTCAAATGTAATTTATTCCTGTGATCAAAGCTAAAATTTCAGCATCATTACTTTTCAGTATCACATGATCCTTCAAAAATCATTGTAATATGCTGATTTGGTGAAATTATTTTTGATGAAATAATTGTATCCAATGTGAGCATAAGAGACTTCTTTCAAAAGCAAATTTATATTTTAGAATTGTAAGTTTGAATTGAGTGTAAAGAGAGAAGACAAAAATACAAAATGCCCAAAAAAATAAACGTACAGCTCAACCTGTGTAGACTGATTCATAAACAAATGATTCTTATGACCGGTTCTTTTAAGGAATCAATCCAAAATAAACACAAGTTATTGTTTTGAATTAGTCTAATGAAACATTCAGAGATGTTAGTGAACGAACACCTGACTCACTCACTGACTGTTGAAGCTTATGGCCTATACCCAGCCTTACTCGACGTAATTGCATTTTTACTAGTAAGAATTCAATTAGATTTACAATTCAATTCTTACTAGTAACAATTCAATTGTAGAGCTCCATAATTAAAAATGAATAGAAGTCAATGGAGACATATGACTAGTAAAAATTAATTTGTTGAGCTCTCTAATTGGAATTGTTACTAGTAAGAATTGAATTAGAGCTCTGCAATTGTAATTATTACTAGTAATAATTGAATTAAAGAGCTTTGTAATTGCTAATAGTAATAATTGAATTAAAGAGCTCTCTAATTGTAATTGCTAATAGTAAGAATTGAATTAAAGAGCTTTGTAATTGCTAATAGTAATAATTGAATTAGAGAGCTCTCTAATTGTAATTGCTAATAGTAAGAATTGAATTGTAGAGCTCTCTAATTGAATTCTTACTAGTAAAAATGCAATTACGACGAGTAAGGCTGGGTACAATTTAAGCTAAAACGGCTTGCCATAGAAGCTGCAAACAGGATTTTGTTGACTATACATTTTTGTTGTGATTCTTAAAGTTCTTTTGGGCCTGTAGTGCACTAATGTTATCTTCACATGTTGTCTATGAAGTCAACTCTTGCAACAGGGCTGACGTCATAATGTCCTAATGGCTGCTGAAGAAAAAGTATAACTCAGTTCTGCTCTCTGTCAAAATGTTTTATAAGAGCGCGCTCACTCTAGCAGACTTAGACTTAAACTTTCATGAAGCTTCTTAAATACTTTACCTTCCTCTGTGTGGATGTGAGAGAGGAGAGACACGCAGCAAATGTGTGTTTGTCCTTTCCGGCAGAATTCTCGAGCAGACGTCTGCGAGATCTTTACATGAGACGGGGTAAACACCCTGCGAGTCTCACCCGTGCCACCGCTGTCTGCTCTCTGACACGTGTGAAAACAAAAAGAAATGGAGGAGAGCTGCTGAACTACTGTGTGCAGTTCACTGACCCGCTTCTGCAGAAACTATAAAGTGGCTTAAAAACACTCGAGAGCAGAGCGCATTTAAAATTATCCTTTTATCAGTGGCATGGACTGATTTATTGCCCATTTTGAGATTATCAGCATTGGAAAAGCCCGCTTCACCGATAAACAGGCAGAATTTCTTGTGTCAGATCCAAAGTCTACCAAGAGCTTTATCAATGGATAATCCACATTTTGCATGAATAAAATTAAGCCTATTTTAGTGGTATTAGGGTTTTTAGAAATTTGACAAAAATGGGCATCTTATAGGATATATACATATATATATATATATATATATATATATATATAAGATGCCCATTTTCTTATATTTCTTATATATATATATATGTGTGTGTGTGTGTGTGTGCGTGTGTGTGTGTGTGTGTGTGTGTGTGTGTGTGTGTGTGTGTGTGTGTGTGGCATTAACATTTGATGTTCTAAAATAATTAAAATGTATTAAATTGAAATGAAAACAGAAAATATTAAATTAAAATGAATGGATATAAATGATCAGGCCAGATGCATTTGGAGAAAAATAGGCTTTTTTGTAGAAATTCAATCATTTGTATGATTGAAATATGTTTCTGATTGTAAAAAAAAGTTTATTTTTCAGTATTTACATTTAAATTTCATGTATTGCAAATGCAGTTTTTGCCAGTATTTTATATAGAAATACATTTATTGAGATGTTTTGAATTTTGACAAAAATAGGCTTTTTTTTTTGTGAGATTCACCCAGTAAAATATAAAATATACAATTTTATTCAGTATGTAGCACAATGCTCTGCATTTAGATTTAATTTCTTGCAAAAGCATTGTGCATGGAGCGGTCGGAGATTTCTCGGTTCTGTCACACAGATCTACAGGCTGTTGGCGCGTCTGTGTGTTTGTGTTCTGACTGTCATCTTGTCATCACAGATGGCGATGCCGGATAGATCCGTACGGATTCAACGTAAGAACACTGTTAATGACTCCTAATGTGTTTGGTCTGAGTCCATAAGGACTTACTTTATTTCTCTGGCTTTCCCTTCCCTAACGATTTGCATATTCATGAGCAGTATTTGCATTATTTTTCATGAGCAGTGTTTGCATTATTTTCTTAATTAAGGTCAGACATGCAGGTATTTAGGCTTGACCTGTAACTAATATGTACATGTGAATTTAATACATGATACCACTGTGTCTAGAAAAGGAAATGTGTGAGATGATGAATAGAGTGATGTCACTGTCAGATGATTGATCAGGACGGATCACACATTCATTGAGGTCAGACACAGAGGTGCGTCTCTTATTGACATGCCATTTGTAAAGGCAGTTATGAAGAATTGCGCGTCTGTCTTTAACGTGCACACATTTGTCGGGTCTGAAGGGTTTTTGTAGAGAAGCCTTAAGAGAAAATGGTGCCAGTCCAGTGATGGTGCGTCATGTGTGTCCGATGAGATAGCGTTGGATCATCAGGTCAAGTACATACGGTCAGATGGCGTTGGCATCATCACATCACCATCACATCTGTCGATCCTTTACAAATGGCCTATTATTAAATTATTATTTATGGATTCAATATGAACTGATCACAAATTTGGCATCATCCTTTTTTTTTTTTTTTTGCTCATAAAGTTTTTTCTGTCTATTTTATTTTGTTATTTTATTTATTTTTATTTTTACATCAAATTCTGGAATGTATTTTGTTCATTATTTTTTCATTATTTATTTATTTTTTCATTATTTTTTCATTTTATTTTATTTGTACATCAAACCCCTGAGTTTTCTGGAGGAAATTTTGCAGTTTTTTCAATATATTTTATTATTATTTTTGTTTTCACTGAGGTATAATTTTAATTAAATTATTGTAACAATACATTATCTTTTAGAACTTTAATCATTGTTTCATATATTATATAATATAATATATATATATATATATATATATATATATATATATATATATATATATATATATATATATATGATATATATATATACCTGCACACTATCGATTGTAATCATTGACACATCAGCATTGGCAAAATCCATATTAGTTGAGCACAACACATGAGACAGCATTTCTGTTTCATTGATTGTCTCTCATCTTCCTGTGGTCACTAATGGTTTAAGGTCAGTCTGTGTCTGTGTTTCATTACTGCGATGGTCTCCTCCACTAATGCCACCCTAACGGGCATCATTTTGGGCTCTGCCATACGGAGGAGCCGTGCCTGAGGAGGACACCATCTGCCTCTCGCTGTCATTAACACCTTCTTTTTATAGCGGAGAGAATCGGGGGCGGACCAGTTTAATGCTCTGAAACCGCTGTTGCACGACGTTTCTCTGTGCAAACACGCGCTTCCAGCTTTTATTTGTTCCTCGATGCCATTTCCAGATTCAGTCTGTGTGTGTGTATCTCCTTTTGCTGTGACTGTTTCCTTCATTTAGAAACATTTGTGTTCTGTGAAGAGTCAGCCATCATTATTGCTGGTTAGTGTTACTGATGTGATCAAACCCCCAAAATGCATCTGATCTAAGTGATTAGATTCGGTTTTCAAAAAGGTTAGGTTAGGACATGATTAGGAGACTGTTATTTTAGATGGAGAGCAGCACTGGTGTCACCCTAGCCACATGTCATTTCTGAACACAGGTTTACGTCAGGACAGGGCTGTGTGTGTGTGTGTGTCAGGCTTTATTAAGTTGACAGGGATACCCCACAACACAACTTCAACAAGTGCAGTGCCCAGAGATCACACCTCTCTCAGTATCAGATACGATGATGAAGGTCGGTGTGTTTACGAGCCAAGCGTTTGTTTGCTTTCTGAGCACGTAGAGCCGTGACGAACACTATTAATGCATGTGAGATAAGACAGTATGGCTTACCACAACACTAACCCACACAACACACACTAAATCAAAACTGATCACTCCATGAGCCCAGCGCTGTATCTCAACACTCTCTATGAGTTTGCATACGGCACTTATGGTTATATCATACATTTTTAGCATCTTAGTAAAGTTTTGCACCAAAGTTAGATCTCTTTTTTTGCTTCTGTACCTTTCAGACTTTGTGTGAAAAACGCCTCTTCACATATGAAATAATGCTTTTATTTGCATGTGTTATTTTTGTAGTTTAGTCTCAATGAATGCTCTTTTTGGTCTGTGGAGGCTGTTTTCATAGTACAGTGAACTTAGTTTGCTCCCAGCAATTGATTTTAATGAATCTAATTTAATGAATCGCAGAAAGAAATATTCATGAAAAATAGTAACGTATCTGCATATCAGAGGCTGAAGGGAGAGATTACACTGCTTGAGGAGGATATCGCTAAACAGATGGCAGAATCAGTGATAAATAAACACACTCTTTATGCAACGATGCATACACACACCTGTCACACACACACACACACACACACGCACACGCACACACACACACACACACACACACACACACACACACACACACACACACACACACACACACGCAAACAATCGAAAAACAGCAGATGGTTTATGCTGGTGTTCAGAATGTCAGCTGTTTTATTTTATTTTAATGTAGACCTACATCCTACACGGGTAGCAGCACTGATTCCCATTTCAATTCTGATTCACAAGCTCTGGATTTGATATCGATTGCTTTTGCGGGTATTTGAGTTATAGTGTCAACAGGCCTGTTTTAATGATTAATTATAGGCCAGATCATAATTTGCATTGTGACTACAACACGACTCAGGTGCACTTTATTTTCTTTTTTTGCTCAATCATTGGAAGATGGGAATGTTTTACGAAATCGATTAGGAAAAAGTTTTTGCATTTATGATTTGGTGAAGAAATTACACACTTTACCTCTAAAGGTATAGATCACCCTAAAATGAAAATTTAAGTCAATGGCCAAGGTCAGGATTTGTGTTAAATAATACATTACATTTTACAGCTCATGCTTCGGATACTCCGGCAACAACAAAACTGGAGAATCTCATATAGCCAAAATGTCAGAAATTGTCTTACATGTTTGAACTGGAGTTGGATCCAGATGGAGACACTCAGGAAGAAGTTACAACTTTTAGATGCAACAGGACGTTTCTGAATGGTTAGCTGATGAATTCATGTAGTGGTTGTGCAGTTAACTTTATTCAACTTATCAATTAGCATGTTCCGTCATGATCATCATGATCATCATCCGTCATGTGGGAACTGGATAGGATGTTGTTACGGATTCATCTATCAGAATCAACTTTTATGCAAAACCGGCGTTAAATCTTTAATCATGAGAGTGAAAGTGTCCTTTTCTGTCGAATCGTGGTACTCCCTGAACTCGATTTCTACTGATTTCTATCTAAAAAGCCATAAATGAGGGATAAGATGAGTGTGTGGTATTTCGAGTGCACACAATGTGTGTGTGTGTATGTGTGTGTGTGTGTGTGTGTGTGTGTGTGTGTGTGTGTGTGTGTGTGTGTGTGTGTGTGTGTGTGTGTGTGTGTGTGTATATGTGGTCTCTGGATGACCTGTTTTCCTCTGGGCTGTTTTCCGGGTATGTCCGTCAGGTCCAAGTCATCAGTCTTGCTGACAGCCAGCAAGACTATTTCTGTCCTCACAGATCTATCCCAGTTCCAGCGTTCAGGCACACGGGGTGACTTTCAGTCTGACTGCGTGTCTGAGGCGTTTTCTGCCTTTATTTGCATTTGTTCACTTTGGTGGTGGCCTGTAAAATGCTGCTTTCGAGGGTCTCAGGGGCTGCGATAATTGGTGTCTAAAAATCACACAGCAAATATTTACAACCCCCCAGAGAAGGATTTGTTGCTCCGACTTATTCTCAGTTTTGTTTTATGTATCAGTTTCAGCTCAGTTTCACCTTCATCTACAAAATTCGTAAAAAATAGACCCAAATGAGTCAATGATTGTCATCCAGTAAGGGTACAGAGATATGAAATGAATGTAGATAGCAGATCAGATCATTTGATAAGAAATGTTTAAGTTCATATTAAGATATTAGAGTTTTGGTTACAAAGGTATCTCAGTAAATCTGAACACAGTTTGATCTGAGCACTGAGACACAATAACTGAGAAACCACCTAGAAACGCACTAGAATGGCAGCATGACAAAAAGTTATCCGAATCCCTAACAACTGCATAGCAACACCCTGGCAACACACTAGCAGGAGAATATCAGCATGCCAAAATGTTCTCAGAACCCCTAACAACTTCATAGCAACACCCTAGCAACCTCATATCAATGAGGAGTATGGCAGCATGCCAAAAGGCGTTCAGAATCCTTAACAACTGCACAGCAATACCTTAGCAACCACATAAATAGAGGAGTATGGCAGCATACCAAAAAGCTCTCATAAGCCTAAACAATTGCATAGCAACACCCTAGCAACCACATAAATACACCCTAGCAGGATAAAAACAGCATGCCAAAAAGTTCTCAGAACCCCCAACAACTGCATGGAAACTGCAAAGCAAGCAAATGGCATCATACCAAACAGTTCACAAAAAACCCTAACAACAGCATAGCAACACCCTAGCAACCGCATAGCAAAAGAATGCCAAGTAAGATAACTTTAGTCCATGTCCTGGTGCTTTATATTTATTATCAGTGTAAAAGGACATTCATATTGATTATGTTGTCAATGATGTCAAAACAATAGGCACCAAAATCCCCAAATCCCCATTAAGTGAATCATTTTAAGGTCATTCAAATGCGTAAAACACATTCTGGAGACTGACGCTGGTTTAAATTGCATTTGACTATAATGGCCAAGAGAACGAGACCTCCACCACACGAGTCTCCATCAGATTCAGCCGCGTCCTACACACACACACACACAGACACACAGACACACAGACACACAGACACACACACACACACACACACACACAGACAGTACTATGGCAACCAGGGAAAGCCTGAGAGTGTGTGCGTATGTGTTGACCTTCATGGGTTCAGTTTAGTTATGGGGTTACAGTCTTTTCAAAGCAGCCAATGGAATAAAAACTGAACTAGCAGCTTCTCAAGGCTTCAGTATTGTACTTAGTAAAGCAAGTAGCCTGGTTACTATGGAGATACAAAGATAAAAAGGGATGGAACACCTGCCAGTGAAGCTGTTTCCATCTATCACCTCAATATGGAGAACTGCTGAAATGATAAAACCTCGTCAACTCCAAATAGAGGTTCTCCACAGCAGATGTTTAAATTTAGAGAATTTTTATATTTTACAGATCTCTGGAGACAGTTCTCTTTGCGTATCCTCATATATGTCTGCCGCTGGCTTAGTGATATCAATGATAATTGTTTTTTAATTGTTCGTCCAACAGCGATCGGACTCATTGCGTCTGTACTGCCAGCAGCCTTTCGGCTCTCCATACAGCAAATGTAGCGATGAGAAAACCACTTTTGCAGTTGTATCTCAAAGGTCAAACTGATCCTGGATCAGCTGTCAAAGGATCACATCATTGAGATAGAAGGTCATACGGAGAGATTAGAATGCTGGAACGAGTTTATGAAACTGAACCTTTCTAGCTCATCAGCATTATTATTCTGGCACAATAATTATTGAACATAAACCTCTTGTTTTCATCTCGATCTCCCTGAAAGGGCTGGATGCTTTATGAATTTTTGCAATCAATTTGTAAGCAATTTTATTTTAAGAGCAAAAAGGGCTTTTTATAAGATTAAAGTCTTCCTTGTCTCATGACTTATAAAGATAAAGATATTTTTATAGCATTTCTAATTTAACTTTTAGTAGCAAAAGCATCATTTGGGGAAGTTTAATTCTACTATGAAATTCTGTGAATCAGTTCAGTTCTAAGAATTAGTTCTAAAGTTCTCAGTTCTAAGTTCTGTGGATCAATTCAGTGTATTCAATCATTTAAAAACGGAACGATTCCTGTGTTCGTTTTCACCATTGTTCAAAAACATCCACGAATGCCATCATATATTAAAGCTGTTTAAGTAACAAACACCATATATATATATATATATATATATATATATATACAGTACTGTGCACGTTAGTATTTTCATCCCAAAAAAATGGTTTTAAGCCATTTTTTGCTATAGTCTGTCAGTAAGAAATATCAGTTTATTTCCAAACATTCATTCTGCCATTAATTGTAATAGATTTCTGTATGCACCAGGAGTCTGACAACAGCCGGTATGATCTGATCTCACCATCATCGTGTCTATAAAATCACTATATATGCTATATTATTGCATATCAATGAATATGATTAAATATTGATATTTTTTTCATTTATTTGCATGTGATTGTAAACAAGAAAAACTATTTTTATTTAAAGCATAGAGCAAATAAACAAATATCAACACACATATATATATATATATATATATATATATATATATATATATAAAATATTGTCAAAAGGCTTAAATATATTGAATACTGATACAAATATGTTATATATTTTATATAAAAATATTCAAATAAAGTCCAGCCCTACTTCTTCCTCCATCTGCTAGTGTTCATTGTGAGCACTGCATTAAAACTGTGGTTAGTTTTCTGTGCGCGCGTTGTATATTTTATTGTTCTGTATCCAGTGTGTGTGTGGAATGGGAAATGAGTGGTGTTTTGATAAAAGCACAGGTGTAGAGGTCTCTGCGAGGTGATTGTAAATATTTATTCCAGAGGCTAAAGGTCAGTGTGCTACAGCTGAATAATGCCTCGCCGAGCTGGAAACAAGACCAGCTGAACAGTGTTCTCACAAATCCTCATTATTATGCAAAGTTTGTCGACTTCCACCTGAAAATGTATTTATGCTGTTGTGTTTATGCCTTATGGATTAATCATGAGCGAGAGGCTTAAATATAAGGAATGGCGGGATTTCAAAGCTGGGTGGGATATTTCCTTTGACTGACAGGAATTTTAGTTATTCGCTGCCGTCCAGAACCTCTGGAAATACGGACAAAATGAGTTGTATGTGAGTCAATGCTGAGATGTTCTCAAAGGGAGAACATGTCAGCAGTAATATATTCATATTCACTCAGAGTTACGGACGTTAAATGAGTTCAGTACAGTGCCATCTGAGAGTTTGGTGATTGGTAAACAAATGTATGTGTTTTGAATTAATAATAGAGTTTGCAGCCACAGAAATGACTTGACCTTGAACAGGACACTACAGTATGCATGATGCACAAAAGATAATATGAATTTATTATTTTACTTTGGTTGTGATGGACACGTTTTATATACCATGGTATTTTCATGAACTCTAAGGTAGAATACCGTGTTAAAAACCATGTTTTATTATGCTATATGTTCAGAAGGCTTTTTTTTTAGGGATTGATGCATGAATGTTAATAGAACAATGAACAATAATAGCCATTATAAAAGTCTAAGTTTAAGAAATAAACACAAGCAAACAATTCAGTCAAACGTACAAAAGCAGCACGTCTAGTTCGTAACAGGATTTAAGTTCAATTAAAATATAAAGTTTTGAAACTTAACTTTGCCCTTAGCCAAATCCATTTGCTCTGGAAAGTAATAGATTACTAAGACCAAATATTGCCAGTTTGATGTAATCACAAATTATATCTCATATCTAACCACTATAAAGACTTCAAATTCCTGAAGGACTGGGTGAGATGAAGCTGTTCTCGGTGGGAACATGAGCGCTGATGGCCTGGAGCTCACGTCCCCAAAAACGTCTAAACAAATGTTCAAATAAGCGCTATGTTTAAATTACATATTTGAGGTCTAAACAACTACATTCTTGGCTAAAAAACACTTAAAACTACATTCAGTGACACAATACAGTAAAGTTGTAGTGGGTTTGCTCCTCCACCATTAACACTTGCTATGAAAAATGCTGCCAGAATAGATCCGGCAGAAACAAGTGGAGTGATATATAAGAAGTTGTGAAACGGTTTCTATTAGTTGAATATGGAGAAGGCTCTCAGCCAATCAGATTCCAGAACATATATATGTTTATGTATATGTATGTGTAGGCTATATGTGTGTGTGTGAGTGTGTGAGTGTGTGTGTTGCGCGTGCGTATGTGTGTACTGTGGTGTATATATACTGTGTATTTTTCTTATGATTTTGCTTTTGGATTCTCACATATTTACAAAGTACAATCTATACATCCAGACATTGCATAACTTCTATACATTATAAAGCATGTTTTATGGTTGAGAAGTGAAGTTTAAACTGAACTATATTAGGTTACTCAGATGTATGTGTGAAAATGCATACATATGTCCCATGTCACATTAAAAAATCAATGAATGCAGTTTCCCGCTGCTATAAATCAAGGCCGATTATGGCGGTCGGTTGCCATAGTGACACAGTCAGTCAAAGCTAAAAAAAGCTCCATGTGTGTTACTTTACATAATTTGTCACTTCGGATTTTCCACTTCTCGCTCTGAGACCGAGTGCTCTGCATTATTGAAGACTTTTTAAGACTTTTTTAATGTTGAATACCTCAGTGGCAAGCGGGATACGTTACTCCAGCTGCTGATATGGGAAGTGCGCTCGCATACTAATCCTGTCGAGACTGAAGCGCGCGCCGTTCCTTCTGAGTATGTACACAAGCGCCGAGGGAATCTACAGGGTGGCCTTTCTTCAAATATTTGCTAATGAAATCTCTCTGTGATACTGCAGTCTCTGCACGACACGCTGACGATGATTAGATAATCATGAGTTTGTCTACCGGTGCCGTGCTTTTGATTTTGCACAAACAAAATGCAAGATGTGTTTACTGTAAATACATAATGAAAGCCTAGCAAACAAGCATGCAACTCAATGAAGTTAAATCTCAATTAAAACTCAAATAAATGCAGCCTTGGTAAGCAGAAGAGACTTCTTTCCAAAACATCAAAAAATCTTAATTATTCTAACCGGTAGTGTATGCAGTAGCTATAGCTATATATAGTTGTGTTGCTCTGTCTGTCAGTGAAGCGCACGTGTGCAGGGTATGTTTCGCTCGACTAGATTAGAGAGAATGAATCTGTCATTTCAGTTTACAAGCGTTTCACTAATGAACCAATTAATGTTTAACACACGAGCCGTGCAGATTTACGGGCAATTTATATGAAAAATGAAAGCACAATTCCAGACGCGCGCGCGCGCACACACACACAGGACGGCAAGAACGAGGGGTTATAAATAAAAAGAGGGATCTAATACTCAGTCATAATTGTTTTGAGCCTGGATTATGCTCGGACCACGTAAACCCGATATAATCGCGTTGTCTCTCGTCTCGCTCCTCATCCTCTATTCTGCCACAGCTTTAAACTCTCCAGCATGATGAAGGTATTAAAGTGTTTGAGTCAAAAGTTCAAACCTAACGGTGTGTCCGTCTCAAATGTGTTTCCAGTGAGATTTCCTAGTGAAGGGTGTCTGATTTTATACATCACTCAGTTTGGACACTGTTATAAAAAAATATAGCCTATATATATGGTAAAACTATAAAATTGCTATTTAATTGGTTAGTATGTTCCCATACTGTATACGTTGAAAAGTCCTGCTGAGACATTTCATATAATTCTTGTATGATTGAGATAGTTTTTATTAATATATAATTTCTGTTTTCACTTTAATTTTAGTTACATTTTTAGTAATTTTGTTGTTGTTGTTTTTTTGTAATTTTTAGTAGCTAGTTATTATTAAACTTATTTCGTAGTAGTCTTAAATTGTATTAATTTTCATTTCAGTTTTAGTACATCAAGTTAAACTAAATGAAATTTTGTCTTGGCAATTTTTATGCCAATAAATTATCTTATTTTATTTCAGTTAATATTTTATTGTACAGTTTTTGGAAGAGAAAAAGAAAAAGACATCTTTTTATAGTTTACTATTTACAGTGAAAAAAACTTTTTTACAATAAATTTAAGTTCAAACTGCAAAACTTAACATGGTCCTACTGTATTTTTCATAATTTCATGGAACCACAGCTTCCGTTTTTTGTTATAAATTTCACAGTTTTTTTTGTTTTGTTTTACATTGCACATTTATTTCTAAATTTTAGCTTTTATTAAAAGCGACTTGCATGCATTTGCATTCATGTTGTGTGTTTTCTCAGCTCATGCATTCTCCGGGAATCAAACCCGTGACTTTGGTGTTGCGAGCATCAGAGTTGAGAACAATAAATCTTTTATGTGATGATATTTGAGACACAAGAATGTGGTCTTAGCGATCAAATCTCAGTTTTGGACTACGTTTACAGTTTCCACCCAAATCAGCTGAAACGGATGCTAATCCAGGTGTAAACGTGATCATGTAAAAATCACACTCATTCTCACACAGAATAACAGCAAAGAGACGGGATGCACGATGAAATGCTTGTTTTGATCGACTGTGAAATCCAACAAGCTGCTTTGAGGTTCCGCTTCCTCCAAAAGTGCTTTTAAACATTTTCAAGGTATCGCATCACACAGGCCTCCATCTGTTGCCATAGCAACCATACATCTCCCTCAATGATGCCATCACAGATTATCTCTTCTCTTATACGGTGGCGTTGCATTGGATGTTTAAACACACATGGGCTAAATCCCCCAAACAGGCTTTAAAGAAACTTATTTATCATTTCTTTTCCCTTTTAATTATGCAGCTTTTCTCTAGTGGAGTTTGGAGTATGCAAAGCCGCCCGGAGACTTAAAGCACCCTCAGCCAGCTCAGAAGAACAAAGCCACTTCAAAGATTTTAATTTGGGATAAAACCTCATCGCACAGACACCAGAGCCGAAGCTGGACGCGTGATGTCAGAAATGATTATTCTCTCTGGCGAAAATCCATCACGCGTCTGCTCGCGTTTGATAAGCGACGGAGGAAAACCCCCTCGCTCCCCCGGCTGGGCTAAAAATAGCAGGCTATTAAAAGAACGGGGCGGAAAGAGAGAAAGCGAGTGAGTCGGGCTTCCACCCATCAGTCAAGCGTTTACAGCCATTAAAGTGCCAAATCAAGTTTCTTCAGGCTAGAGCGACTAAAGATGACCTATGCCTTGATTTTGTTTCTGGGCTCTACTAAAATATGTTTTCATGCATAATTTTTTCACATATTTTAACATTGTTGCCACTGCATTTCACTCCAATTTTAGACATACACTTGCAAACTTCCCTAAGCATTTTTTCTCCTGGCCATTTTGAAGTGCGCTCAACTTCGTCAAGTGGACGAGTGACTATTATTTGGACAGACCCTCGACCCCTTGATTTTGACGGAGGGATTGAGTCTACTGAACATGTACACTTCAGGCAGATCCATAGACCACAATGCAACATGATTGTGACGTCACTGCAGATCGTGCCAAATTTACCCCCATCCCACACAACTCTAGTGTATGAAATCGCAAAAACAGTTTATCAAGTTATTATGGAAAAATGTAATATGGTGCTGAATGACTACACCAGAAGCGCTCTCTCAGACAATGCCCGATCCCGAATTCACTTCTCTTTGCGCCTAAATGATCAAATACAGACACAGTTGACAAAATGCCCAATTATGTGGGGTATCTCACGTAAATACAGTCGATTATGGTCGTATTTCACCATGAGAAATCTGGTCACCCTACCTAAATATGATTTTCATTTGTCATTTGGTACCTTTCGCACCATCGGTTGTTCGCACACTTGAACTCCGAGGATCTCCCGGTTCATTTGGAGTCAGACTTGTTCAGTTAACTGGAGACTCGCTCTAAACTAATCATTGAATCAGTGAGTTGTTGACGGTGAACGTGATTTCACCAAGTACCACATGTTCCTGGATCAACATCGTTGTTGATCCTGGATAAACTTTCCAATTAACCAATCAGATTTGAGGGACAAGTTTACAGTTTATGTCAAGTTTAGGCTTAGAACCAAGGTGAAGTACTTCATCAGTGTCATTCACCTATCATTACCTTCTGATTTTAGAGAAAAGTTATGGGTAGGGTTAGGTGTAGGGGTAGGGATTGGGTAAGGACTACATTTTGGGACAGGAATGTTAATCCAGGATCAACAAAATATGTTGATCCAGGACCATGTCTTACTTGGCAAAATCACGGTGACCGAGTTGTTGACCCCGAACAGTCCAATTTGCAAATGAATCATTCGGTGCTATTTGCAAACTGAAGTAAAAAATACTTTGTTACTTTATATAACTGTATACCGTATTACTGTATACTTTGTCTACCACTGTAAATAAAGCGGTAAATTATGTTTTTTGAACAAACAAAGCACTCACGTCACTTCATTGAGGTTAAACCACTGGAGTCATATGGATTACTTTAATGATGTCTTTACTAGTTTTTCGAGGCTTAAAAGTGGTAGTTGCGTAGCTGTCAATGGAGGAACAGAAAGCTCTCAGACTTCATTTGTGTTTTGAAGATGAACGAAAGTCTTACGGGTTTGGAACGACATGAGGGTGAGTAATTAATGACAGAATTTTAATTTTGGGGTGAACTATCCCTTTAAATGAACGTTTACGCCATTGTGGATGGACTTTTTCAATTATTTTGCAGTCCGTTCTGGGATTGTGAGACATACATTAGAATTTGGCCAAAATAATGTATCTTAAAAGACAGCATGTGTTCCTGTCTACCTTATTCTTCGTGTCGATTGTGCACCTCTGAGGCCTTAAAATGCTATGAATGTAGGCAGCTCTGTATGAACAGAGCAAATAAAGTTGAACAATATCATTCTGACACTGTTTACACACCAAAAAACAGGCGATGAAGCTGAAATGCGTCAAATGTGGATTTACACACATGATTGAGCGAGTTTAACCTTCATGAAGGTCTGTTCTCTCCGGGTTGGCTGGGCGTCTGGACGCGGGTCTCATTTTTCTCTGTTGAGGAACACTATTTGTATGCAAATGATCTGGGCTCGCAGGCTGAATCGGGCTCATAATGGGCTTCCATCGATCATCACAGGGGCAAACTTTACAGCGCCAGTATATGATCAGTCTATCAAATGTGCCTCCTGTTACCGGCTGACATTGTGAGGAGAAGAAGAGCGTTTTATCAAAGCAAATGTCCTTGGGCTGCTGGGCGGCTGATAACCCACTTCTGTGTGAGAAACACAAAGATTATCGGTCATTCGGCTCACGTAAAGCTTCATTAAAACAACACTGTGAGCATCATGAATCTCGGCAGACAGCGAGTGTGTGTTGCAGTGATTTTGAAGTTGCTGGTACAAATTAAAAGATGTTTTGATAGCCAAAACTTTGATTTGTATGCTGAAGTGTGTGAATTTACTGAATCGCTTTTGCTCATTTTATCCACATGAGAAAAATCAAATTGATTGCTTTGAATAAGTTGCTTGCTGTGCTGCCATTTATGATTATATGTATTTAAATCACTAAAATTATGAGCAAGATTAACTGTGAAGTTTGACTTAGAAAGCAATCACAACAGACTGGGTCATCTGCCCAATCAGAGCAGAGTAGACCAATCACAACAGACTGGGTCATCTGACCAATCAGAGCAGAGTAGACCAATCACAACAGACTGGGCCATCTGACCAATCAGAACAGAGTAGACCAATCACAACAGACTGGGTCATCTGACCAATCAGAACAGAGTAGACCAATCACAACAGACTGGGTCATCTGACCAATCAGAACAGAGTAGACCAATCACAACAGACTGGGTCATCTGACCAATCAGAGCAGAGTAGACCAATCACAACAGACTGGGTCATCTGACCAATCAGAACAGAGTAGATCAATCACAACAGACTGGGTCATCTGACCAATCAGAGCAGAGTAGACCAATCACAACAGACTGGGTCATCTGACCAATCAGAGCAGAGTAGACCAATCACAACAGACTGGGTCATCTGATCAATCAGAACAGAGTAGACCAATCACAACAGACTGGGTCATCTGACCAATCAGAGCAGAGTAGACCAATCACAACAGACTGGGTCATTTTTGGACTGACTGGACATAATTTCGGTGAACTTTTACTTAAATATATAATTCATTTGAAATGCTTTTAACAGATATGATGTCACACAAGTTTTAATGATCGTATTCACTTCTGATGGGTTCGTGAATATTTGTACATGTTCTGAAGCACATGTGAGTAATGCGTTCTCATGCAAAAGTAGCCGCCATGATGCTAGAAACGAGTTACTGGCCAAAGTTTGATGCCACAAGTAATAATCAGATTTTTGCAAGAACATTGAGTCTGTCATCACGGACGGAGCTTTGCGTGTGTTTTCTGGCGTGTTGCTTGACGTGCGCGGTCGGCGTCACTCGTGCGCATCAGTTCTCTCGAGTCAGAGCCGTTTGATCCTGAGGACGTAAGGAGAGGCATGTTGTATCTAAGCAACAGGATGGTTGCCAGGTGACAGACACGAGGTCCTGAGAGCAGAAAGGGTGTGTTTGGTGTTTCTTAGGAGGCGAGAGACAAATCGAACTGCCAGTCAAACCGCTGACAGAGATTCGTTTGTGAGCAGTGTGAATCTGAACTCACCTCTGAGATCAGATACGACATGTTAATGGCAAACGGGTTGGGATCATCTTCTCAAGATGGTTCTGACAGAATCAAAGATGCAGCAAAACCTCATCAGAGCCGAGCATTGATCGCCCAGCGTGAGAAACAGATAATGAGCTCTGCTTACAGCCTCCCATGATGCTCTGATCTGACCTGACACACACACTATATCACAATGCAATTGAGTTTGACATTATTGTTGGTAATGCTAAAAAAGTTTCTGTTGCCAGCAGATTTTCAATTAAAGGCTTGGACTGCGTTGCATTTAAAGTGCCTCAACTATGCTTTTTGTGAATATTACTATATTATTTTTCATGCAGTGTGTAATATATCTGGTCGATATAATGTAAAAGGTCTTCAAAGTTTGATTCTTGTTGCTGACATGTTGAGAAGACTCACACTGGAATTGATACGGTGAAACTGATGCCATTATTACAGTTTGTATCACTGTGTATGAAGTGCAGAGGAAGATCAGGAGGTGAAATTCAGATACAGTAATGTACGATTGGTGTCCAGCACCCGTTGTAAGAGGTAGTCCAATCACAACAGACTAGGTCATCTGACCAATCAGAGCAGAGTAGACCAATCACAACAGAGTGAATCATCTGACCAATCAGAACAGAGTAGACCAATCACAACAGACTGGGTCATCTGACCAATCAGAACAGAGTAGACCAATCACAACAGACTGAATCATCTGTCCAATCAGAGCAGAGTAGACCAATCACAACAAACTGGATCATCTGACCAATCAGAACAGAGTACACCAATCACAACAGACTGGGCCATCTGACCAATCAGAGCATAGTAGACCAATCACAACAGACTGGATCATCTGACCAATCAGAACAGAGTACACCAATCACAACAGATTGGGCCATCTGACCAATCAGAGCAGAGTACACCAATCACAACAGACTGGGCCATCTGACCAATCAGAACAGAGTACACCAATCACAACAGACTGGGTCATCTGACCAATCAGAACAGAGTAGACCAATCACAACAGACTGGATCATCTGACCAATCAGAGCAGAGTACACCAATCACAACAGACTGGGCCATCTGACCAATCAGAGCAGAGTAGACCAATCACAACAGACTGGGTCATCTGACCAATCAGAGCAGAGTAGACCAATCACAACAGACTGGATCATCTGACCAATCAGAGCAGAGTAGACCAATCACAACAGACTGGATCATCTGACCAATCATAACAGAGTAGACCAATCAGAACAGACTGGGTCATCTGACCAATCAGAACAGACAACAAACTTTTTCAGCGATTTTTATCATATTTTACTGCTGTTTCTATACATGCAGTTTTTATGTCCCGGTGACCAGTGAAAGTGCAGTTCTGACTCTCTGCCCATTCATTTAGATAGGAGCCTGGTCTTGTTAGTCCGAAATAGCTGCCCGGAGGCGTTGCCAAGATGGCGGCCGAGTGGCATGACTTGCCTAAAAGGACTTTGATCTGACCAATCAGAACAGAGTAGACCAATCACAACAGACTGGGTCATCTGACCAATCAGAGCAGAGTAGACCAATCACAACAAACTGGATCATCTGACCAATCAGAACAGAGTACACCAATCACAACAAACTGGATCATCTGACCAATCAGAGCAGAGTACACCAATCACAACAAACTGGATCATCTGACCAATAAGAGCAGAGTAGACCAATCACAACAGACTGTGATATTTGACCAATTAGAACAGTAAGCTCTCTGAAAGGAGATTGAATCCTTTATTGAACCGTTTCAGACGCTGTGAGAAAAGAGCTGATGCTGCAATTATGAGAAAATGAAAGTGTTTTTCAATTTGGATGCTTGTAAACCTGTTGTGTGAGACTCCAAAGAAAAAGTAGGAACATTTAAAATAGCATAATAGGGCACTTTAATAGTAACGGTAATGTGTATTTGGTAACACTTTACAATAAAGTTTCATTTCTTAACATTAGTTAACTAGAATAGAACAATAACCAATAATTTATTACAGCATTTATTAATCTTAATTCATGTTCATTTCAATATTTACTATATTAAGATCAAAATTAGTTTGTTAACATAAATGAATGCACTCTGAACTAACATGATTTTTTTTATTAACCAACATTATCAAAATATAAATCCTGTAAGTGCTGTAACTAAGAATATATTTTTATTTGTTAGTTTGTTAGTTAATGGATTAACTAATGTAAACAAATGAGACCTTATTGCAAAGTGTTACAGATTATTTCAATAATTAAGGCTTCACATGTGAAATCTTTTTTAAATAGATATCACCATACCTACCGGGTGTTTAATCACATTAAGACAATTGCTTTGTATTACAAGTTTTCTGAAATGTTATGTTTAAATTTGTAAATAAGGCATCTAATTAATTAAATTTCCAGAACAGAAAATGTTTAACCAGTTTAAAAATCTCTTTTTATTACGCCATTACAGTAATCAGAAAATACTGAAAAAATCACAATGTTTTGAATAAAATGCTAAATCAGGCAAATTATATATATATATCAGAAAATACTGATTATATATATATATATATCTTTTTTATATATTTAAAGCCTTTGTAAAATCCTTCAGAATGTGGATTGGAATGAAACTGTAAAGTTTAGTAAATGTAAAGATTTCTCCGCTTTAAAGATATGTCTTTTTAACTACAACCTACAGATGCAGGTTTTCTTTCCACTCTTAAAGAAAATCTAAATTAACCAAAATCTCCAGTGCTTGATAACACCTTTAATCTTACTTTTAGTTATTATTATTAATAATAATCATAAATATATTATATATATATTAAATATATAATCATAAATAAATAATCCATTGTAAAACAGACACAATGATAAACTTGAGCACGTGGTGTCACAGCGCCCTCTGGCGGTCAGTGCTGAAACTCTCACAGCTTCTGCCCGATGTTCAGCATTGAACTCTTAATCACGAGGTTATTGGCTTTTGCTTGCTGTATTTGTCATTTTAGCTCAGTCTACACAAGAAGATTTTGCCCCAATACCTGATTTATTAAACTACAGTACAGATCTCTTATTATCAAACTTGTTTCATGGGCTGTGTGTAATTGGGTTGCTGCTGAAATAGAGTATTGATTCTTTTGAAAAATGCTTGTCACTGCAAAAACAAAAAAGCTCGGCATTACATTAGCTTGGAAATTCAATGCATCTGTAACAAAGTGTGCAAATATTAACTCCATCACAGAAAAAAGAGATGGCGTCTTCATATTGATGTTTTCATAAATAGAAATCAAACAATTCTGTTGCCAAAAAGCATTAAATGGAAGTTGTTCCAATGCACATCATCTTGATTTTCAGTTTTTGAGATTAAACCAATTGAGACACTCAAGAGTTTCATTTTGGGTTTTTTAATGATTTTTTTGCCATGCTACAAAAATAGAGTTGGCACTGATGGCAAAGTAATAGTTGTCATTTTTAAGTAACTAAGTTAAGCAATTAAAAAAACAAACAATTTACTAAACTTATATCAATATCCAATATATCAAATGCAAATATCAAAACTAGTTTCAGTACAACGTCCGTAATTGTGAAATACTCGCATAGGAATGTAACCTCTCTCGCTCTCTCTTTCTCTCTCTCTCTCTCTCTCTCTCACACACACACACACACACACAATGCATCATTCAGTTCCTCAGATTTGGCAAATGATCTTGATTTATACAGTTATTTCATTAGCACTCATTTGTTGCTTAAACTACTGAATGTCATTTTTTTTTTACATGTGAACGTTCCTATATTTGCACACTCTCTCAAAAAGGTAGAAAATAACATGATAATAATGCAATAAACTTTACAATAGAAGCTTTACATAAGCCGGATGTCTTGAACAGTTAAACAGATTTGTCTTAAGAACACTGGAGTGCGTTCAGACGAGCGATACAATCACATTTGCAGTACCGCACAATCCTCCAGGTCCTTCTGAAACCGCGTGATGCACGAGTGTTTATGATCAACACACTGCAAGATTTACAACACTGATGTGTTTATCAAATACTTGAACTAATCAGGCCTATAATCATCAATACATTCAAGTGTTTGATAGGGATGCACCGATTCAATTTCTCTGATTGCTGTTTTTATATTATGGATCTAGTTTTTTGTTTGATGTATAAAACAAATACAATGAACCTCTAATCTTAACATTTTAAATATTAAAAATTTGATTTAAAAAAATCAAAATTTAAAATTTGATAT
This sequence comes from Gila orcuttii, assembly GCA_026230005.1. Taxonomy (NCBI): domain Eukaryota; kingdom Metazoa; phylum Chordata; class Actinopteri; order Cypriniformes; family Leuciscidae; genus Gila; species Gila orcuttii. The sequence continues at coordinate 5,102,244 of JAPDVR010000006.1, forward strand.
TTTAATGTGTGTAACGCCATAGGCTGTATATATATTTCCAATATTGACCAATAAAAAAATTAAAAAAAGTAACCTGTCAAAGGAAAATATTTAAATTATTATTTATTTATTTATTTAAGAAAGGTTTTTAAGTTCAAGGGGAAATAAGCCCTGATTTTATAGGTTTCCAGTTTTGGTCATAGGAGAATATTTAAATTATTATTATTATTTTTTCTTTTTTAAAGAAATCTGTTTAAATTTGAGGTAAAAATAAGCCCTGATTTGATCTGCTTCTAATACTGGCCAATTATTGGGAAATATATATATATATATATATATATATATATATATATATATATATATTTGTAACCTGTCAGGAAAATAAAATAGTTAAAGTAATTATTATTATTATTTTAAGAAGTATGTTAAAGTTGGGGTAAAAATAAGCCATGATTTTATCGGATTCTAATATCGGCCAATAGTTGAAAGAATTAAAAAAAAATTAACCTGGTAAATATTTAAATTATTATTATTTAAAGAAACATTTTTTAAGTTTGGCCCAAAATATGGCCTGATTTTATATACCAATATTTCATTTTAAGAAACATGTTTTAAGATGAGGGAAAAATAAGCCAAGATTTGATCTGCTTCCAATATTGTCCAATAATTAAAATAAGGTAAAATTGTTACCGATCACTGTAATTGTTACCATTACCGACATAATCACTGATAAATAATCACTAATATTATTAAATGCACAGATTCTACACCTGAAAAACCTTTTAAACCTGCACCTGTAGCACTAAACACTTCAAATATCAGGGTTTCTTAGCAACTGAAAGGCAGGAGAAAGAAAAGAGGCGCTCAGACACACTGGAGTCTATCCGGCGGGCAGTGAAGCGTGTCTTTGGTCGACAGACGTAAACACACACACACTTGCGCTCTCATTTGGGATCACGCTAGCAGAAGGGCTGTGGAGTGAGAGCGAGTGTTTAAAGTGACTGCAGTGAACCATGTGATTCTAGAATACCGTAGCGAGCATCTTTTATTGCTCTCAAGTGCAAAATGAGTGACTTACATCAATGAAGTAACCACATAAAAGACGTATCTCGAACACTTGGATATTTTTGAAAAGGAGAGAAAAACATCACAGCATTGATGAATGAGGTCTGGTAAACCGTTTAGTGTTTCCTCATCTGTACCTGTTTCAGACCTGCGGCAATAGAGTACATGTACTTAAACTGAGTGAATCTCACAAAACCTGTCACACATAGATCATATTTCATCCTGAATCTAAAGAAATACAAGCTTATATTTGCATAACGAAATTTTTTTTTTTACCATTTAAAGCACATTATCATACATAAATTCATACCCGGGTTTGTGAGGAGGAGGGGGAGATCAACTCTAATAATACTTATTAATACTCTTTAAATTCTTCTAATTGGAATCAGCGGTTCAACTTTTAAACAACTTCAATGTCTATATAACAACCCTAAATCATAAAATGACTGAAAAATTAGGATTTAAACAACTTTAGAGTTCAATTAATACAGGTTTTGGCAAAAACAAAAAGTTTTATAAAATGATAAACCTTTAAACTATTTTTTAAGAAAAGGGTAATAATATTCTGAAATATAATTACAACTTCTATTTGAATACATTTTAAAATGTTATTTATTCCTGTGATGTAAACCTGAATTTTCAGCATCATTACTCCAGTCTTCAGTGTCACATGATCATTCAGAAATCATTTTAATAATTTGGTGCTTAATTATTACCATTTATCAATGTTGCAAACAGTTTTTGCTGCTTAATATTTTTTGTGGAATGTTTCTTGAGCAGCAAATCATATTAGAATGATTTCTGAAGGATCATGTGACACTGAAGACTGGAGTAATGATGCTAAAAAAATTCAGCTTAGATCATAGGAATAAATTTCAATTTAAAAATATATTCAGATAGAAAAGTTATTTTAAATTGTAAAAATATTTCACAATTTAAATTTTTCTGTATCTTTGATCAAATGAATGCAGCCTTGGTGAGCATGAGTAAATAACATTAGTGTATATATGTGATTAAATGTGATGATTTTGATTTTTAGGATCCACATTAGCTTCTTTTTTATTGCCATACACCAGTTAAAATTTACAACACTCCACATATGCTGTATAAAAATACGACCTGAACCGACAGGTTTGCTTGTATTAAAAATAGGGTAAATGTGGAATTTAATTATTTATTTATTTAGATATCACAGTGAAATGTGACCTGACAGGTTTTCGTGAGATAAACTCCTGCATTCTGGGATGAGTAAACCGACTGGTTTGCTGGATCAGTGCTGGTCGGGTCACATGGGCAGGTCGGTGCTGTTGTGTCGAGTTTTCCTGGATGTGCCGTCGTCCCGTGGCTGTGCTTTCTGCAGGCTGGACATGGCAGCCGTGCGCTCGATGTCGATGACGGCGTACAGCTCATTCCGGCGTGTGGGGGTGGGTGGTAAGGGTGTGGTGGGTGTTTTTGGGGTGTGAGGTCCACTGGAGTCCGACACTTTGTCCATTTCCAACTCAATGTAGTTGAGCTGCCGGAGCGGGTCGCCCGCCCCGAGCCTTCGGAGGTCGAAGCTGAATACGGTGGGCTGAGTGCTGGAGCAGTGGAGTTTGTGTGCGCTGAGCGGCACCGTGACGTTCTCCGTGTTGACGTAGTTGTGCTGGGGATCGAGGGAATGGAAGCCGTTCAGAGAGGGCGACTTGAGATCGTCCTCGTCCTCCGCCTCGTTGTTGGGTTTGCGTGTTTCCCACACGGGCGGCAGCGCCGGCAGGTTCTCGTAGTTGAGCAGCGCAGTCCGCCGTTGGGCTGAGTTGTTGGCGTTGTGGGCGTCGGGAAGCGGTACAGGAGGTCTGTTTCGTCTCGCTCCGGACCCGACGGGTGCGATCACGCCGTTTTGCTGCTCGTGAGGCGTCTCTTTGCGCTCATCGCTATCGTAACCGGTGTCACAGTCTGTCGCAAGGCCTGTGCAGCCATTCACTGTCTTTGCAGGAGAAGTGGCGTTATCTGTGCTAGAGCCGGCCACTCCTGCGTCCTGCTCGCCGAGATCTTGCGGGCCCTCCTTGAGCAGCATCTGTCTCTGGACAGGCGTAGGGCCTAAAACAAACTTTACACCCTCTGAGTCCAAAACCACGTGCGGCTCAGTCTCATTGGCCGACGTTGGGATTGCGCTCTCGGGATTGGACTTCCGGAGCTCCAGAGGGGCGTGGCCACCGCTACGACAGCGCAGCTCCTCTTGTAGACCCGTAGTGTTGACGTAAGTGTGCACCTGCACAGACAGTACATTCATCAGAAGAAAAGTTTCTTATAAAGTTTCTTATAAAAATGCGAGGAGTGCTTGAACGCACAAAATCTGCTTTAATAACGTCATTACATTTTTCATTCAAAACATTCAGTACCGGTCAAAAGCTTGGAAACATTACTATTTTTAATGTTTTTAAAAGAAGTCTTTTATGCTCACCAAGCTGCATTTATTTGATAAAAAAATCAGAAAAAAACAGTAATATTGTGAAATATTATTACAATTTAAAATAATAGTTTTCTATTTTAATATACTTTAAAATATAATTTATTTCTGTGATGCAAAGCTGAATTTTTACTCCAGTCTTCAGTGTCACATGATTCTTCAGAAATCATTCTAATATGCTGATTAGCCTTCATTCTAATAAAGTGTTAGCCTGTGTTTTTAAGTGAAGTGCGTCTGCGTACCGTTTCATCATTGAGCAGCAGTGGGTGTGTTGATTCCTCCCCTACTGATGGTAACCTAGTGCTGCCCACTGAAGGATGGCGACTCGAAGGGCGCGAGGTCGCGTCGCCAAATGACGGGTAACGGACGATTCCATTGGCTACTGTTGGGACAGAGTAACCAGGAGCTGTAGAGAGAGCGATTGAAGAGTTAGTAAGAGAGTCCAATATGAATGTGAGGGCTGGAAGTGTGTCTTTTCTTACTGGTGGGAGTGTGTGGCGTCACTGGAAGCTCAGGCTCCAGCACTGGTTCCTCCACAACACTGATGCTGTTGTTGTGCATGATGTCCTGCAGCATGTTAAAAATCTCCTCGGCCCGTACACACTTGAACGCAAATATCCCTGAAGAGGAGTGAAGAATGAATGTGAATGACACATAAAGCAACAAATATAAGTCATACAGTAAAAGCAGATCTGATGGAGAGACTAAGTTAGCTTGTGAGTCTCACCTTGACCGGTTTGGCAGCGCCGGCCGCTCTCAAAGGAGAAGAGGTTGGAGTCGTAGCCATATCGACGCAGGCAGAGGTAGGGCCACTTAACGGCATCTCGTTTGCGCGTGTGCAGAATGAGCTCTTCCTCTGTTAACTCCATCACGCCCGAGCCCAGCTCATTACCATCATCATCCACGTTTATCACCTACAAACACACACACACCACTTTCAGCATCTGCACACTTCTAAACTCTAAATCATGTGTTAAAATAAATAAATGAATTTATTTTAGGGTTTTTTGGGTCACTACATAATTCCCATATTACACTGTTATTTCACAGTTTTGGGATTATTTGTAATTTTCCTACTAGAATGATGCGTCTGAACTTCTGCCTGGTAGTAAATGTATATGGCATAGTAAGAATCTGGCCTCAGTAAACACACGTTCTTCCATAGACACACACAGAGGCATCTTGGGTAAAGTAAGAAATGTTTCTGATCCTCTGAGAACACAAGAGCTGATTTATTTTCTTATTAGAGCATTGAATGATTTGGTATATTAACAAAAATTTGAACTTTACTCTAAGGCAGGGGTCACCAACCCTGCTCCTGGAGAGCTACTGTCCTGCAGATTTTAGCTCCAACCCCAATCAAACACACCTGGACCAGCTAATCAAGCTGTTCAGGGTTACTTGATAATTACATGCATGTGTGTTGGAACAGGGTTGGAACTGAAGTCTGTAGGACAGTAGCTCTCCAGGAGCAGGGTTGGTGATCCCTGCTCTAAGGCATGGAATCTGTTGTGTGTGACAGACAGACATCTTCAGACCGTTTCGTTGCTCACTTTAAATTTGTTGTGATGGTTGTCAGGGATGATCTCTTTATCGGGACAGCTACAACAGCTCCCCATGGCGCCTTTAACACACCATTGGCCCCCTGCGCAAAAGAGAAGATGTGCGGAGAGAAACAGTTGAGATGGAAAAGTACAGGGAGATATGGAGAGAGAAAATAAAAACATTTGAGAAACATCACACATATTGTGTTTGCTATGCTGTTGTTTATTTAGAGGATGGTAAAGACAAAACATCCATCTGTCCCATTTCTGTAGATGTGTGTTAACTGTGATCGTCCAGCAGAGCGCGCTCCAATGCTCACCTACATCCAGCCATCAACAGTTCTGCTTCACAGCTCAACATCGCACTTCCAGCATGTGTGCGTGTGTGAGGGAGAGAGATCAGCTTCCTGTGGAGGCAAAAACACACAAAACAAACTTAGGAACACATTTTGTTATCATGCGCACTGTAATTTTTGGTGAATGAAGCACAGAGCCATTCTTTCCCATCTCTGGCATAGTTTAAACCCTACCGAGTCGTCAGAGATGAGTATATATAAAGATCAGAGATGTACACATAAAATACTAAGTTCAGGATAAACTCAAAAAAATATTTTTTTTATGTTGTAAATAAAGATTTTACAAGAAAATACTATTTCAGTCTTTCTACTTCAAAATTTTACATTTAAATCAATGTTTTGCTTGCCGTTTCTTTTGTAATTGTGAAATTAACTAGCAATTCCTGAGTGAAAATTGTTTCAAAGCAAATGCAGTTTTTTTCTAGTGTTGAGGATTTAAAACAAGCGTAAGCAAAGACCGGATTCTGACTCGAGTGCCCCGGCCGCCCTGCACATTTATAATTCATGCACACACTTCATTTACATGAACATCGAGAAATACTTCCCAGATCATAACAGCTGTTTGATTTCAATACCATTTTCATCGGTTTAAACGAAAGGATGTTTTTTGTGTTGTACACTTGATCTTGCTGCTTTTGTTGCCCCCTGATTTCTCTTTCTGTGATCAATAACATTGCGACTTACATAATTTGAGTCTGTTTCAGGGGTCATTAAGCGGTCCTGCACTCCAGCTACAGGAGTGATATATGGATGATGTGTGAAACTCATCTGTCTCAACTGTATAATTAGGCTAGTTTCAGGTTCAGGGGTTGATCAGATGCATTTCTTAAGAGGCTTTTACTAAGACGTGTCCTTGCGTTTAAAAACTGCTGGACTAAATGCAACGACATCTTTAAAAAAGGCCCCGTTTACACCTGGTATTAAGATGCGTTTTGGTCGATGGGATCACAAGTAGACGAGGGAGACACAGTCCCGTTTACACCTGGTGTTTTAATCCATTTCTTTTGTACACTTTCATCCACTTCTGTCCTGATTTCTTCGAGGGGAGGGTCTATGGGTGGGTAAATGTATGGGCTTTTTCAGATCTTTCGATCTAATGGACAAAACAAGCTTTCGCAATTTATGAATGAGATGAGACGAGACGTTTGTGCTTGGTACGTTTCTCATCTTCAAACCAAACTTGGGTCTTCAGCGCTTCCCGTAATGTTTAGGCATTTAAATAAAAGTCCTTGTTTAAACCGAAGTTTAAAGTCCAGCACAATGTCAGTAGGCGGAGAGTAGATGGTCTTTTGCTGCTGTTCGAACACATTCGACCACATGAGCGTCTCTATGAAAGCAATCCGGTCGAATATGTTTACGTCTACCTCTGAGAGTGGTCGAAAGTGGACAAGCTCAAAACGTTCAAGACCCTGTTTACACCTGTATTTAGTGTCGTCCACTTGTGATCGGATCATTGACGAAAACATTTCCTAACACCAGGTGTAAACAGGGCCTGAAAAACCTGACAACTTCACACATTTAGTAGATACTTTATTTAAATTAACGTCCAAAAGAGAAGCAAAAGCGGACAACATTATCAATGATGAAAAATTGCCCCAAAACTACAAGCATTCATAGCAAAGTTAATGTCGTGGCTCAACCTTTAACAAAAAAGGCAACAGATGATTTTAAATAAGAATTTGCAGCATGACCTAAAGCTCAGTTCATTATCGCCACTCATGAGGATGAAACGTGAATAATTCATGAGCTCCAGTAAAGCTCTGCTCTAGTTTACAGTTCATCTTCCTGCAGAAAACAAACCGCTCTTTCACTCACATTATCACTCATCATACATGGTAAAATGGTTTTAGTACGCCACACACACACACACACACACACACACACACACACACACACACACACACACACACACACACACACACACACACACACACACACACTAACTCGCTCAGGCTACAAAAGTCAATCTTCAGAGTCTGCACACCTTGTTATACGTCACACCACAACATTAACAGTCAGCACTCCAGCACTTTTTCTTCTATATTTAATGAGTGAAGTATGTAGGGCGTAGCGTGGAGGGAATTTCACTGGCAAAACCTGGCACCTGCCCGAATGTGTCCCACCTGCCCAGGTATGTGGAGGTCATGTGACCACAGCACACGTACTGCTCACATTCCATCAGTTTAACATCCATCAACCAGAACAACTAACCCAAACGCTCTCAGTGTCAAATCTCATTCGCTTCTGGGTTTAAATCAAAAGACTCAACACATTCAGTGATTAGGCATGTTTGCACAACTGCACAACTTGCACAACATTAGAATGAGCATTAAGGATAATCATGACACCCACTGCAATTTCACTTTAAATTTCAAGTCCAAACGCCTACAACAAACTCACCAGAGCGCGCACACACCATCTCTGCCTCTCCGTACGAGACAGATTAGCAGCGGCACGTCGAGATTCACTCATTCCTACTGCATGTTTGGGCAATTATCACCCCACATAATGAGGGAGGTCATGACTGGCCTGCAATACCCTGCTAAACCACGGGCATGAGTCAGCCTCACGCCGAGTCATGTTACAGCTCCAATCTCAACTCACAAAGGTCACATGACTAAAATTGAAGAGGTCATTATCACGGCTCTACCTGGACGAATCTCATAAGCCTAAGACTGGTGTGTTTGTTGCTTGCAGATGTATGTTTGTTGTGCCGTGGATCATGCAAAAGAAAGCTGGAGAATGTCGACTTGATGATTTATTTTCTCTCCCATTGCATTCAATTTAAGCTCACAACTCAACTAAAGCATGATTTCTTATGGTGTGATGCTAGAAATATTTTAGTATGATGTTCTGTCAAACACATTATGCAAATTTTCATGAACCGTTAACAAATTGTATGACAAATCATAAACCATTTGGTTTCAGTAAGAATGCTTATCTATAAAGTCATACTTTGATCATATAGCCTACTATAAGCCTGAATCAATTATTATTGAAATAAAACCAAAAACAAGTTTTTTTCAAAACACAAAGGCCAGGATTTAATTAAATAAATGTAAGCGCTGCGTGTTTCAGAGTGAAGAGCGGCACTTTTCTTTTCCACGCGAGCAGCTCATGATCTGGGGAATTTATTTTCTCAGCTCACAGTAAATGTTGCTCCACTCGTCTCTGCATCTGTTCTGAGCTTGAGTCGCTTATAACATGCGACAACCATAATCCTAAACTTGTAATGAGAAACACTTTTGTCAACAAAACCGAAGCTTTAAGGGATCCATGTGGATTTCCAACAAAACAAAAGCTCAATGATTGATTTCATGTTTGAAAAAGAAGAAATTAAGAAAGCCAAAACTGGTATTGTTGTAGTTTTACAGTTGTATCGTTATTTTTTTAACTACTCTTTTTTTTTATTTTACAGTTAATATTTTATTTAGTAATCATTATAACAAATATTATTATTATTATTATTACTACTACTATGATTTTTAATCTTTCTCCACCTTTGACTAATTATTATAATATTATTTACTATAATATATTATTTTATATTCATATTGACATTTCACAAATTTTTCTGACAAACCACAGCAAACCTGAAGCTTTTTGATTTTAAATCACATCACATATTACGATATTAATATTTCTTTTGAATTTCTTTATTTAGTAATAATAATTAGTATTAGTATATTAGTAAAAAATAATATATTAATATTGTAATTTTACAGTTTATTAAATTAAATATTACAATTTTACATTATTTTCTTTACAGTGAAATTATATTCATATTTATTTTTTGTATTTTTATATGAATTTTACTTCAAAATAATAATGATTTATTATTATAGTAATATTCATATATAATAACACTTATTTGTGGAATTGTGCAGCTCTACAAACAAACACAGCAAACCTGGAGAGGTTTTTTTCCTGTTCTTTTTAAAATCACATTTTAAAATCGCAATTCGATTTTCGGAAAGATGGACGACAAGTCAAACACTTTCACTGAAAACAGGGGAACCGCTGCGGGTAAAGATTGCACTCCTCTGACTTCATCGCCCTCAAACACGCACACACACTCGTGGGCTGTGTGTGTGTGTGTGTTACAAACCATGCGATGACTGAAGCCACTGTGTCTCTCCCCCGCACAATGTTCACATTCCACGGGGCACAGGGTGTGGATACAGAGGTAGATTTTTTCATACACAAAAATGCCTTTCTATCTCTCTCTCTTCATCTTCGGCTCACCCACTCCTCCTCTGCTGGTGCTGCAGAGGCTTGTCATACGGCGGCCAATCTGTGACTCACTGGATTTGCATTCTGGGAACGGTGTGGGGTCACTGGAGCACTGAAGTGTTATTCTGCATTCGTAAAGAATTCTAATAGTATAAACAGCGCGCTGGAAAGAATGAGTCAGGAGACGCTCTTAACTAGCACTTTCGAGCTCCTATTAACAGCCATTTGAAGCCATCACATGCAATTTGGTTCAACATCTCGCCAATTTGCTTGTTACTTGCGGTCTATCACATAAATTGAAACGTACAACCCTGACAGGTAACTGAACTGTAGCACCACAATACAGCATTATTGTGTGCCATGCCATGACACAGACAGCTTTGCAAATTCTAGCGTAACTGTATCTATTTATATCTGCTGAATAAATAAAAGGGCATTCAGAAGAAACATTTGTGGCTATAAACAGCTATTCTGCTGAGAAAATATGTTTTCTATCAGTTTTAAGTGCTTGTAACGCATGTAAAACTTGCTATTCAATAGGTCTTTTGCAAAGTAAATGGTTGCCAGGGTGTTGCTATAGTTGCCAAATGTTTTTTATTTTAGTATGTTTTGAGAATTTAAACTGCAAGAAAAAAAAGGTAAATGGCCAAGGCTGCAATTTTATTAAATTAGTATATGCACTGAATGTTCGCATTAAATGTTGCTTCACACAAACTTTCCTAACATTTAATGAGAAGCACTTATAAACCGGCTGTTGCAACAACAGGAAAGATTTAAGGGCTCTCTGCGTTTTATCTCCAAAATAAAATCTCAATGGTTCAACATTTTGAATATGAAGAAATTAAGACATTAGTAATAGTATATTAGCAAATGATAAAAAAATGATACATTAGTATTTAAATTGTATAGTTGTAATGAAAAATAAAATGATTATTTTCTTAAATACTTAAATTATTTTAATTTTAACTATTACATTAATTTTTATATATTTTTATCACAGTATTTTAGTTTTAATAATATTTTGAGTTCTTTAGCTTTCATGTAATTTTGTTGTGTCTATCTTTTTTTTTTTGTTACTTTTTTTTAAAAAAAATTGCCAAGGCAAGTTTTTCAACTAATATTTATATTTTATTTTGGCTTTATTTCAATTAACAGAAATGTTTTTATTAGTTGTAGTTTTAGTTAACTGCAGCCCTACAACCAAGCACAACTAATCTGGAAATAAAAATAAATAAATAATGCATCTTAAAATCGAGAGAGAAAAATATTCTCCAAATTGTGCAAGCCTAATTTAAACGCTCTTGGTCTGACTTACATTTACATTCATGCATTTGGCAGATGCTTTAATCCAAAGCAACTTGGATTGCATTCAAGGTAGGCCTATACATTTTATCAGGTCATGCATTCCCTGGAAATCGAACCTGTGAAACCTTGGTGTTTCTAGCGCCACACTGTACAGTTGCTACAGGAATGCATTCGCATGGTACAGGGATGTGCACTGTACATGCACAGTGAGAATGATGGAAAGTCATGAGTGGGGGATTAGCATGAACTAACCCCACACCTTTGAACACGGCATTCCAAGCCTGGGAAAAAACACGTCTCGATGCAGCGACCCTCCAGTAACTCCTTACACAAAGCTACATTCTCCAGAGTCCCAACTCTGAAATAAAGATACACTCCTTCCCTTCACGCTGGAATGTAAACACCATTTAACGTTGGGTTTCTTGGGCTTTCTGGTTTGGAAAAATAGGATACAGAAATGCATGCTTGCTTTAAAGCGTCTTTTCCCAGGGGAGGGCTATAGATATGACAGACAGCTCGTCTCCAACTGGCAATGAATAAGCGCCACGGGCACACCCACTCATTAGGACAAAGATTTATTTCAACTTTAATGGCTCTGACAGCAAAACCGTCCAGACAGGCATCAGATGATGCTGACTGGGGCAAAAGAGCTTTAGCTCTCAATCCAAAAACAGGAGGATAAATCAGATCCATTGATCAGAGACTCATGATAGGCTTTTAGAAAAGAGGAGGAAATCCATGGGGTTTTAGCAAAAATGTAATTGTTCATTGAGAATAGCAAAATAAATATCAGCCTTTAACCCTACTGTATTATATTTGATGTGTAAATTTCAAAGGCCTCTAAACGATCAACATGATCAAAATCTGCTGCATACAACCTAATTGATAGTTTATACTTTTTTATCAAGTAAAACGCCTTTTAGTATAATTGCAAAAACATCCACCATCTTTTTTAAAGTAAACGTAAGATTAACTTTTATATTGTTAGTATTATTTCAAGAAGAACATTTACTGGACTGAAGCAAACAGGTTTACTTGATTATCCATAAATATTTTAAAGAAAATCAAGTTAAAAATAGTTTGTCTCTGATCAAAACCTACTCTATTTTGGTTTAAATTCATCTCTCACTTGGTAGAAGTCATTCAGTCAGACAGATCATGGACATGCAGAATGACATGCCTTCGTCCCTTAAAAAAGCACCAACAAATGTATGCAACATCAAAAGAAAATCAAACCCCAAAAAACACTGAAAATGCTAAATCTGAAACCAGCTGATCCATACTAAACCTGACTAAAAACCTGACTTTTCCCAGTTAAAAAACGATCAGATCTGCAACATTTAGAAGGAGACTGCATGGACATTTCTATCCTGAGACATGATACAGATGTCGCAATTCCCAAGTAAGCAATAGCATGATTGATTTGTGGGTTCCCTGAGGTCACAGTCCTCCAGAGGACTATTTGCATTATGAACAGTGATGCAGAACTGACAAGCTTTAATGAGTATTCACTAAACGGGCTAATTACAGAGCTAAAGTTATGCTGGAAGTATGATCAGCCATATGTTTAAGAGCAGCTGCAATGAGTGTGTGGGACGGGTGGGAGGTAGAGAGCTCTCCAGTGAGTGCGTACACTAATACTGTGCTCTCCTGGCATACGAGAGAGTGAGTGAGTGAGTTCTTCCTCGTATGGCTATGTCACCCTGGTAACCCAGTGCTCCCAGTATGGCCAGCTGGTGAACGCTGAGCGACTCGCACACTTCAAACGAGCGCCAGAGTTTACTTTACCTCCCACCAGAAACACAGAGGACGAGAGACACCGTGTCAGAGCGGGGGAGGTAAAATAGGAGATTATTTTTTAACTCATACCAACTCTGGTTTGAAAGAAAAATTTACTACAAGGGAGAAATGATATATTTGTCTTGCAATATCTGAGTGTTAAAATTGGTGCATGCAGCATGTGTATGCTTTCCTGTGTATTCTTTATCGCGATTTGTTTTATTTTAAACTTCCTCTCTCCTTAATTGTAAGATTAATCTCACAAAAACATTTCCAGGTCACAAGTCACCCCAAATCAAAATTAAATGTATTGTGCATAAAAATAAACCTATTTTAAGGCCAGTACTTTATTCATTCACCCCAAATTCATATAATAAATTAGAACTTAGATTCTGCATGATTGAAGAAAGTAATGACCGATTTTTAATTGGTTATTTTACTGTGATTCACAAATTAATATTAATATGAGAATAGTCAAATAAAAAGTAATGTCACAATGCAAAAAAAAAATCTTTGTGCAAAATAATATTTCTTATTTCTTTCTTCTCATTGTTGTAATATGAACTGGGCATGTCATGGTAATAAATAATTGCGTCTAATTGTTCATATAAATTACAGTGTAAGCTTATGTTATTTACTTGGAATAGTTTAGAATATGATAACAATTATAATCAAAATATGCCCATATGATATACTTTAAGGCTGTGAAAACTCATAATATTTATATAATTACTTTTTTATAATATAATATACTGTAACTGGCAAAACATGATTAAAATTTAAACTGCACAATGACTGCGGTTATCACAAATAATTGCGATTAGAATGAACAATCAGATCAGACGATTAACTGATAATTGTTACATGATCGTGAAAGCTTCTGCGAGATTCACTCAGTAAATGGAGTAAATAAATCTAACTCAGGTCTCCAATAAAGGGCTATGATGAAAACGAGGAGCCTCCAGTGAAACTATGAAATAGTGGCTATTAGCTCTTCACATAGCAAACAAGCTTAAGCTCGTGTGGGAGGCGCAAGATCAGAAAGAGAGCGGCCGACCTCGCTGCATGATCCTTCTCAAGAGAGGACAAGAGAAGGGGGAGGGAGTGAGAGAAAGATAAAGAAAGTCCATCTGAATACTGAAATACAGAAATCAAGCACAGGTCAGTTGCTCTGAGGACACAGAGGCCGTCCGCTGACCTGGGGACAGTAAAGCCTCACGAGTCAGGAGTTTGGGCTTAAGGCTCCGTTACACTCCCGGTGAAGGTTTTTTCCGTTCTTCGCTTTGGGGTAAAAAGTAGTTCAAAATATGTGACCAGAGGTATACTGTTAAAGACCATCCCGACGTAGAGAGCGTCGTTTGGATGATTATGTTAACAGGGCTCCAGACTAACTTTTTGCCTTGGTTGCACTGGTGCGCCTAACTTTTTTATTTAGGTGCACCAGCAAAAATGTAGGTGCACCCAAATGTTTCCTCGGCTCGCGTCGCCTTTAACGCCACAATTTCAAGCTCAGCTTTTTATCATGCTCCATATACAGGTCCTTCTCAAAAAATTTGCATATTGTGATAAAGTTAATTATTTTCCATAATGTAATGATAAAAATTAAACTTTCATATATTTTAGATTCATTGCACACCAACTGAAATATTTCAGGTCTTTTATTGTTTTAATACTGATGATTTTGGCATACAGCTCATGAAAACCCAAAATTCCTATCTAAAAAAATTAGCATATCATGAAAAGGTTCTCTAAACGAGCTATTAACCTAATCATCTGAATCAACTAATTAACTCTAAACACCTGCAAAAGATTCCTGAGGCTTTTAAAAACTCCCAGCCTGTTTCATTACTCAAAACCGCAATCATGAGTAAGACTGCCGACCTGACTGCTGTCCAGAAGGCCATCATTGACACCCTCAAGCAAGAGGGTAAGACACAGAAAGAAATTTCTGAACAAATAGGCTGTTCCCAGAGTGCTGTATCAAGGCACCTCAGTGGGAAGTCTGTGGGAAGGAAAAAGTGTGGCAAAAAACGCTGCACAACGAGAAGAGGTGACCGGACCCTGAGGAAGATTGTGGAGAAGGACCGATTCCAGACCTTGGGGGACCTGCGGAAGCAGTGGACTGAGTCTGGAGTAGAAACATCCAGAGCCACCGTGCACAGGCGTGTGCAGGAAATGGGCTACAGGTGCCGCATTCCCCAGGTCAAGACACTTTTGAACCAGAAACAGCGGCAGAAGCACCTGACCTGGGCTACAGAGAAGCAGCACTGGACTGTTGCTCAGTGGTCCAAAGTACTTTTTTCGGATGAAAGCAAATTTTGCATGTCATTCGGAAATCAAGGTGCCAGAGTCTGGAGGAAGACTGGGGAGAAGGAAATGCCAAAATGCCTGAAGTCCAGTGTCAAGTACCCACAGTCAGTGATGGTCTGGGGTGCCATGTCAGCTGCTGGTGTTGGTCCACTGTGTTTTATCAAGGGCAGGGTCAATGCAGCTAGCTATCAGGAGATTTTGGAGCACTTCATGCTTCCATCTGATTTCATTTTTCAGCACGACCTGGCACCTGCTCACAGTGCCAAAACCACTGGTAAATGGTTTACTGACCATGGTATTACTGTGCTCAATTGGCCTGCCAACTCTCCTGACCTGAACCCCATAGAGAATCTGTGGGATATTGTGAAGAGAAAGTTGAGAGACGCAAGACCCAACACTCTGGATGAGCTTAAGGCCGCTATCGAAGCATCCTGGGCCTCCATAACACCTCAGCAGTGTCACAGTCTGATTGCCTCCATGCCACGCCGCATTGAAGCAGTCATTTCTGCAAAAGGATTCCCGACCAAGTATTGAGTGCATAACTGAACATAATTATTTGAAGGTTTACTTTTTTTGTATTAAAAACACTTCTTTTATTGGTCGGATGAAATATGCTAATTTTTTGAGATAGGAATTTTGGGTTTTCATGAGCTGTATGCCAAAATCATCAGTATTAAAACAATAAAAGACCTGAAATATTTCAGTTGGTGTGCAATGAATCTAAAATATATGAAAGTTTAATTTTTATCATTACATTATGGAAAATAATGAACTTTATCACAATATGCAAATTTTTTGAGAAGGACCTGTACATTCATATATATTATGTAAATGATTTTAAACAAGAATAAGGTGTAGGTAAATACTTTTTTTTATTTGAAGCACAATTATACTGTATATAATTTTTTTTTTTTTTTTTTTTAAATGCTTCACTGAGCTGCCAAACTAACTATTTTGAGTCTCTAGCTCAGGCTCGGTAGGCTCTACCTCTTGAGTCGGATGCCATCTCCGACGAAGGACCAGGGCTTGGCATCTTACAGGGACTGGGGAGACTGATGGCTGAAGTAGCTCCATGTCTGGGCTGTTGTCGGAGCATTGACCGGGGAGTAGGGATGGGTATCCATAAGGTTTTAACGGTATTACTACTCTTACCGATACTGCTTATCGATCCGGTACTTTAACAGTATTCTTATCGGTTCTTTTTGTTTTATAAACAAAGATAAACAATTAAACAAAGATGCACATTATATAGGCCTACACAGTGCTTTAATTTCAGGAAGGTCTACTAACATTACTGTTCAAGTATGGTCTAAAAAGAAATCTAATAAAGTAATCAAATGTAAAATAACACTGCATATTTTATCATAGATAGATAATGCTTATTAAAGCTGAAGTTATTAATTCAAAAGCTGTGAATACAAGCCAGTCATTTTGACATATTTTTGTGTACATTTGATAGTTTAGACACGCACATGAAACCCAAAGTATAATTTGCTTGTCTCGTTACGGTCTGTTTCGGAGCGCGCGTCGCCTTGGGAACAGCATCTCTTGTGCAGACTTTTGTGCTTTTAATAGCTCGTTTTATTATTAAACGCGTCCCGCAATTTAGCAACAGTAGCTGGACTGCATTTTACAACAATCACGAGCTGATTCTGTCGTTAAGTTTAAGTTTTAGGGAGAAATGACAGCGCACTGCTGCGAAGGGAAGGAAGCTGCGCAAGACCGAATGTGGCTGTAGTTTTTAATGGTTTTACCTAAATATTTTTTTTTATAATCTTTGGAAGCCGAAATCTAAAATAAAATCAGACTAATATCACAGACCTAAAGTGTAACCAGGCTACGTTTGAATGTTTAGTTCTGCCGTCGTCACTCATTAAGCAGAGCTGTCGTGTTGTGCGCGCTGTGGCTCCGCGTGAGAAATCTCTCTCTCTCTTTCTCTCTTGGACTGCGAATAGCAAAAATGGTGTAATATTATTATACACAGAAAAGGCTCGCAAAAAAGGCTTTTTTTAAATAATGTCTTTATAGTAGCCTAATAATAAGTATGTGTATTTTCTTAATTTCTCCAGTAAGTTACCGACATCAGAACCGATCAAGTCCGAGCTAATCGATACAACGGTCTTTCAGAAGTTGAATACCGGGTTTCGGTACCCATCCTTACCGGGGAGAGTGTTGGGGGAAACAGGCCTACTTTTCTTAAAGAAAAAACTCTATGGGTCTATTTCTTCGTCGTCTGTTTTCTTGCGTTTCTTTTGCTGATGCTGATTGCCGTAACTGATTCTCTGGTGCTCAGGTCGCAATTTCAGTCACACAGCACGGAGCAGTGTAGGCCTACCACAGCCAATCAGAGGCAAAGACCCGCCCTATCTCTGTCTCTGATTGGTTTAGACCACGATATGATCCAACCATGAGTGTGAGTTCCGACAAAGGAGAACAAGCGCTTCGTTCGTGGAGAGGCAGCGGACGGTAGGACGTTAGGTGCACCGGTGCGACCTTGGAAAAATTTTAGTCGCACCCTTACAAATCTTGCCAAATCGACCAAATTGGTCGCACTCTAGAGCCCTGGTTAATATGTGCTGCGCGCTTTCCTTTCAATAACAAAATAATACAAGAAAATTGAGTTAAGAGAGCATCTGATCAACGCGATGTGGATGTTTGCACGAGCTCTGCAATTCAGCACTCAGTAAAGTCACTTCACGTTTATTTATGTAGGCCTAACATTTTTTACAATAGATTGTTTACTACTTTACAGTATCAAAACCAGTGTCAGCGTCTCTTTCAATTGAAATTACAACTTCGGTTTCTACTATAAAGCAGCTCTCAAGTCAGTGTATTCATGTTTTTACTCGCGGTCGTCTGACCTCGACGGACTGAACAGAAGAAATGAACTAGAGAAGATTTCCACGTCAATGAAGGCGGAGCCTCAGAGTCACTTCCTATTACGTGATCGCCACAGACCAATGGTGGTAGTTTACCAGCCATAGCAAACTTTTCCGGAAAGTTCGCTTTGGCAAGAAGTTTCGAATTCCTGAATCGAACTCTGTTTGGCCTGATTTTGTTCAGTTCGTTCTTCAATTACGCTTGAAGTATATCGTAGCCTTTAAAACTCACACTCAATGCTCTCTTTTTTTCTGCAGAAAACGTCAACAACAGTTGTTTTCTGTAGATCTGCTTCATAGCTGAATCCATTTTTTTTTTTTTACATTTGACACATTTTTACAACATGACACTGTTCTTGAACTGAACTGAATCAACACTGAACTGACTTGAGCTGAATGTTGACACTATTGTCTATTTTAGAGCTGTTTTAACAGCAGAATTTCTCATTTTTGATAAAGTTTGCATTAATGATTCTGTTATTAATCCTGCTTATTACTGTGAAGCTGCTTTGAAACAATCTTGTATAAAGTGCTTTATACACAAAGTTGATCTGAACGTTGGGTATATTGAATGCTGAAGAACGTTGGGGTCCAAACAACACAGGACCCCATTGACTTTCATTGTACAGACAAAAAAAAAACACAAATGTTTCAAAATATATTATTTTGTTTTCCACAGAAGAAATAAAGTCCCTTTATAGGGACTGTGAATGTTGTCTGAGATAAAACATTTGTAGACAAGTTAGTATGTTGTTATTCTCATTAATGCATTAAAAACTTTTAAAATGAGCTCAGCTGTTTATGTGCTCCTCTAAACAAAAACTCAGAGGTGTAAAGTCCAGGTTCAGAAAGTAAAAGTCCTCCTCAGTATTTTGTTCCAATCACCTGGATTTGCTAATTAGCAGTTTTTCAGCCAGGAGATAGAACTAATTAGTGAATTTTGGTGGAATAAACATATTGAAGGACTTTTACTTTCTGAACCCTGCACTTTACACCTCTGCAAAAACTTGAATCAAACTGAAGGCTAAACACTGAATAGTTCTGGTTATCTATTGCGTCATTGAACGATTGTGATGATGATTCAGCTCAATTCTTCTAACATGGTTATTATGATAGAAGAAAGAAAGAAAACTGCCGAGCTGCTCCAAGTGTTTTCATAAGAGCAGCAAAGCTATTTCACTGAGCCACTGAAAAGAACCGGACAGCCTTCAGAACTTTTGCTCCATTATCTGCAATTCAACACAGCCTCAAAATCAACGTTTCTCATTACGGAGAAGAAAAATCTTTCTGCTATAAACCGAGCATGAAAATGATTAATAGATGATAAGACATGTCAAGAGAGCCACAGCACTAAATGCTGAATTTCACTGAGATATGTGAACATTATTGTGTAGTGCTTTGAAAATACTTGCTTAAAAGAATGGACACCTAACCCAATATCAATACGAAGTTAATGCGTTTAAAGCATCCTTTCGGTGCTAAGAGTACATGCGTCAGAGAAAACGTCAAATGCAATAACGGGAAACCATAAAGGCAGTGCTGCTGAGTCACTGAGCAAACAGGAGAAACACAGTCACCATTAACACACACACAGATTTGAGGGAGCTGTGTTTTTGACGTCTTTACACTGTCCTGCTTTTTGACATCTATCAGCAGCACGAGGCAGCGTTACAGACTTTTGCCAAAGTTTTATCCTATGGGTGGAGATGTCCTTGGTCGTCACACCCAAAGGTCCTTCACTTAAGTGCAATCATGACTCCAGGTGTGGTGACCTAAAATACACCGCACCCATTAGAAAAGGGACTAATATGTCCTCCATTCAGCTCATGCCATCACCAAGCTGGTGATTTGTAGTGGAACATCTGCAGTTATTTACTATGAAGCAAACCAATACCTACTCCTACATTTGCATGGACCAAATCTATCTCTAAATAACCCAACAGACAGATGAAAACCAGACATGTGCATGTCAACCTGCGTGATTTCCGGTGCAATAGGGTCCTGCAGCTGAATCTGTTCAACATTTCATCACATAGAAAACGTGAAGGACATAACTGCTGCATCACTGCTGACCGCTGCTTTCCCAGAAACAACACATTGCCAGACTGAAAGTGAGGTTCTTGGAAACACACGACCCTTGAGGAGCTCTGAGGATCAATGCTGCTGAGGGAGCGTTATGAATCACACCATGTTAGTTAAGGTACAAGCTGTATATCTTTTAGCATATACGGTCATGGTGAACAGTGGAGTAACAGTATACAGAAGTAGCCTATTCAATGCATTGTTTACATTACACTACATAGAAAAACATTAGAAATGTCGCTTAGCTTGAGCTAAAATGTGATAAAGCATGCAAATACCAGTAGGTGTGAATGGAGGGAGTCATATATAAGTGGTGTCACTGATTATTATCAGGTTTATTAATTAATGATCATACCCTTGATTACCCTCTGAAAGTCAAACTAGTGAAATATGCGTTTATGTTCATTTAAAAATCTGAAAACCCACAGAATGTAAATTTAATATAATTAATTATAAATAAAACAACCACGTTATGAGGGTTATGATGGTAACCCAACCCACCAGACATGAAGCTATTCGCCATAAAATCACCATCAAATGCACTTAAAATGCATTTGTAAGTTGCAATAAGTTGTTTTGGGTGTTTTTTTAATACAAACGCAATACTAGTTCATCATCACTTATCAGGATAAACGCACACATCAGTTTAACTTTTACTAGCGAATTCATGTTTATTGTGCATATTTGAACCAAACACATCATATTTGTAAGCTTTTAACAGAATGTTTTGATAAACTCTAGTTTAACTGCACACACACACTCTAACATCAAAAATGTTTTAACACACCGATGCCATACTTTAATTCATCAGAGGTCAAACAAGTTTTAAACTATTTTTTTTGGACCAAAATAACAAACCAACAGGAGAAAATATGTCATAAAACCCAAAGTCTTGGCTGGTTTGTATTATATAATAGTTTGTGAAGCTACTATGCTAATTACGTAGCCAGCTAACAAATAATCACAGCAGAACAGATTTGATTTCTAAACAAAATAAGGTAAATGTGTACTTACTATAGTCATATCGCCACTGCTGAGTTAAATAAGTGGTTAATTGTGTAGATAAGCGTAGTAAATTAGTGTTTTCCAGTCAAATGTGTAAAATCTCTTCACGGGACTCATCGCGCGAATCAAACTCCCTCACAGACACCAAAAAACAGCATAACTTTTACATCTATCCATGTCCTGTAGTCCCGATACGGCTGGAAACCAAAAGGAAAACGCTTGAAAATTTTATTCCGATACTGATTTTGAAGTCTAACCGTTTTCACTGTGAATCCTATGTAAATATATGCGATATTTTCGTTGAGCAGCAGCAGAAAGTGAAGGCGCTCGCGCAGACTCAATGTGAGCTCGTGCTGCTCCGCTCTCACTCTCATCAGGCCCGAGAGAGAGAGAGAGAGAGAGAGAGAGAGAGAGAGAGAGAGAGAGAGAGAGAGAGAGAGAGAGAGATCTGCCCCATTACTACTGCATCCGGGTCGTGTGTGTATATGTGAGGCACTCATTTCTGAAAATACAGAAAAACTTATGAGTAAGGAAGAGGATTCCTAGACAACCCTTTCAAAACATTAAAGCCAAATACATAGTTTTAACTTTGTAAAGGTAGCCTGAAATAGTCTATATAGTTTATCTGTTTCTGCATGAAAAAGAAAACTTGAAAACCATGCATCTTTGCTTTTTAATATTGTTATATTATGTGTAATATACTACATATAAGTCTTGTCCTTAATATATCATTAATACAATGAACAAATCTCAGAATATTATAATAAAAAGTGGTTGGCAATTGCTGTATAGTCGTGCTTTAGCAGCCTCTAGTGGAAGTATAAGCATTTTAAGCACTTAAAACAGCATTCTTTTCTCTTTTGAAGATCTCATGGGCTGCACCCAAAAACACATACTTCTCTACTATATAGATTCCCTACTCATGGGATAGTAAAGTGTCCATCATATGCACACTTCATAATTTCTGCGGAAGTAGTAGGTCAACCGGGTACTTTACTTTTTGCCTACTCTTTTCTACTCTACTCTTTGACTGTGAATCAGAAATACTTCTTTTGTCACACTCTTTTTCACCCTCTATATAGTACAGAAGTATGCAATTCCGGATGCTGACAATTTAATTTTAGATGCAGCCATGGAGGTTTTTTTTTCTTGCCACAGTCACTTTGGTCTTGTTCATTGTGGGCTTTGAGGGATGATGTTCTGTAAGGCTGCTTGAAACAATGCATTTAAAAAAAAGCACTATTAAATTAAAGCTGCAAGCAGTATTTATTGGGGTTCAAGCATTTAAGGCCTTTAAGCACATAAGCATTAAAGACATTAAGTTTTATTTAGCAAGCATTTAACCACTGACATTATAGATGGAAAAGACCATTTACAGCCAATACAGGCAATTTACCATAGGAAATACATGGTTTTCAAAGCTTTTTAACAGTTATAGCGCCACCTATGGTCCGATCTCCATATAATTTGGCATGCTTTTTAAGGATTTTATGTCACATATGCACACCAATTTTAGTGAAGTTCTGAGTTTTCGTATAGGATTTATAGGCTTTTGAGTGTATTTTGTCATGCCCCCTTTCTAAATGACCCTGTTACAGCCACCCAAATAAAATATTTCAACTTTTTTTCAATAATTATTGATCCAGAGAGTCCAGAGAATTGACCTAGACTGGTTTGGTTCCGATCGGGCGAAAAAACAGGGACTACTCTGATAGGTTCTCTCCAAATCGAGGCCTACCATCTGGCCAGGTTTCAAATCTCTAGCACTTACGGTTTGGTCTGCACGATGCGTTTTACAAATCCTTACAATTACAATAGGGTTTCAGCACTTTGTGCTTGAACCCCTAAATATAATTGAGAATGTATTGTTATATACTCAAAAATGGACAATAAGCCTGACTTCTGTAAAAAACAAAGTTTTATTCATACAAAAAAAGTCTACTAAGGTCATGTATCGCCACACAAAAGCATAACAAATCCGTAACATCCTCAGTGATCTTTCATCTGGTCCTCCTCCTCCAGTCTGCGTATCTCTCCCTTCAGGAAGTTGATGTTTTCTCTGGAGGCTTTCAGTCGCTCCTTCAGCTCTGCGATCTCCAGGCTGGTCTTCTTCTTTGCCGCCTCCACTTTTTCTCGCGTTCGTATTTCCAGCTCTGCAACTGTAACACGGAACACTGAATGTTTAGTTCACATTATTAGAACTGCTGTGATTCTCTTTATAAGGTATGCTGTCTAATTTACAGTATGTTCAGGGTTTATTATTTTAGCACATTCACAGGGCAGTTCAAAAGGAGCTGTAAAGTTAAGTGAAGCACTCACACTCGGTCTCGTGTTTGTAAGCACCTAACGTCAGCTGTCTGGTGGTGTTCAGAAGTTGCTGCATCATGGCTGTTGGGTCTTGAAATATCTGCAAAAACACAGGTTATAGGCTTTATGATTGTATTAATGCTTTAATGTCATGATGTGGTGTTCTGATCAAATTCGCACCATCTCGTCGTAGAACTCGGACACAACAGTCTTCTTTGGCATGGCGCTGGAGTCTGACTGGAACAGCTTTAGCAGATGATACAGGGTGACCTGAAGAAAAAACACCACAACATCAAACCTGTGCTTTTTCTATTTATTTATTTCTTTTATTTTTATTTTCTATTTTTATTATTTTAATTTATTTTCTATTTATTATTATTTTTCTATTTTTTTTTCTATTTATGTATTTATCTTTTCTATATATTTATTTTTTCTATTTTCTATTTATTTGCTTTTTCTATTTATTTTGCTTTTTCTATTTATACGAAGGTACAGTAATGCAGGGGGTCCAGTAGAAATGTTTGAATAAAAACAGTATACATTTTGGTAACACTATATTTTACAGTGTATTTTACATGTAGTTACTATAGTAATACAGTCAGTTATGCATAGTTACATGCAACTAACCCTTAACTTAAATTATATAGTAAGTAGATAGTTCACTACTATTATTTAGTACTTAATTGTATAATTACACGGTAACATTGTCCCGTTCACACTACAAGCAACTTTGTCACTGGATGTCGCCAGTGGCTGGCGATGAGGTCGCTAGTGGGCGTTCCCACTACTGGTTGCCTTTATGAATGACATCCAATGATGTGGAGAAGGATCATGCGCGCTCCACTCCTATTGGTTGTCGCTCCCAAAAGTCGCTCTTCATTTGCATAAAGTTAAACAGATCTCAACTTTGTCGCGTCGCTAGACGCGCCCCATCCGGTCGCCAACAGTCGCTGTCGCGCGTGTCGCCGGAAATCGCCCGCTCCCGTTTGAAATTAATGGTATCGTGTCGCTTGTAGTGTGAACGGGGCTTAACAAGGACACCTTAAAATAAAGTGTAACCAATTTTTTAAATAAATAAATAAAAATAAGATTAACTAATGAATTAAAAAGTAAACAGTTTGATTAAAATAAATAAATAAATAATAGAAATTTGATTTATTAAAATAAGTAAATACAAGTTGATTAAAATAAATACAGCTTAAAATAATAATAAATATTTTTTAATTAAGTACATTTTATTTAAATAATTGAATAAAATATTTTCCCATCCTCAAGGCACAGAGAAAAAAAGTCATATAATGCCATTTACCGGTCTCTCATTTGGATCAATGAAGAAGATCTTTATGATGATCTCAAACTCTCCCCATCCAGTCTCTGTAATCTCATACGGAGGCTTCGTAACCACTGAAATAAAATAAAGAGTATTTGATCAGTTATGTGTGTTAATTAAGCCATGAAATATTATATTGATTTTGTACTATAATACAGTAAGATCAAATGAAGAGCACACCTCTTAAAGGATTCCCATAACTTTCGTGCAGTTTGAACTGTATTTTTTTTACATAAGCAGACATATCCTAGGGGAATATCAAGGGGGAAAGAAAAATAAAACTTTGTTAGTGAAGTTTACCATTTATATACAGCACTTAAAATGCCTACAAAAAGATATAAGTGTCAACCTCATTTCTGTAAGGCTTCACATAAACTGTCCACTGATGAGTGTGACCATCGTCTTCTCTTTTCTTGCCAAAATATCGTGCAACGTTTCCATACACGATGGGTTTCACGATAGTGACTCCCTGTGAATAAAGTCATTATGATAAATACATAAATCACCTGTTATTGTAAATGAACACCTATGGCATCAGCATTAAGTTAGCCTTATGATAGCTTTACCTACCTTCACCCGTCCCCCCGAATCTGGACCAAATTCAGCCATCCTCTTAAACATAGTATACAGAGAGCAAAGTGTTTATTCGTATTGGCTTCTATGAAATGGGTACAGTTATGAAATGAACTAAATTACTGTATTGAAATGCCATTAAGCACGATATAAAGGCTCTACAATGAAGAAAGACAGTGTGTATGTAGCGCTCTTTTGATTGCGTCTACGACAAGAATAGAAGTTTTTAGACAAAATTTCAAATTAAGAGTCCTAACAAATGTTTACCGGTGACTTGCGTGTGACTTTTTATCCCACTATTTTTACTTTAGAAGTCAGGATTGCGAGAAAATAAAATCAGAATTGCGAGTTTATATCTTGAAATTCTGACTTTTTTTCAGAACTGTAAACTAGTTATGAAGTCCAAATCGCGAGATTTAAACTCGCAATTCTGAGAAAAATAATAATTGTGCGATATAAGCGCACAATTGCAAAACAATAAACTAAAATCTGAATTGTGAGATAAAACGTCGGAATTATTATTATTATTATTATTATTTTTACTATAATATCATTTCATCTAGTCAACTCTGGTATAAAATCATGGTTAAAAGACAAGTTTCAATAATAGCTGTCAAATGGTTTGACTGGGACAGAGCAGAGGACCATATTCATTACATTTAAAGGGAATGTAATAGGTTAAATGTCTATTGTTAAATTTATACACAGTTTTATACACTAAGAACCACAAATGGAGAGACTTTAAAGTGAATCTCAACCGCAAAAAAGAGTGAAGTTTAAGAGAAAAAAACTCAAACTTTATTTTGAAATTGTGTATCGCTCATCAGGCAGACTCGTTTTTCCCCGCATGCTTCTGACTTCACGAATAGGCGTCTCTTCTTCACGCGAGGACCGAGGAGGAGGAGGGAAACAGAAAATGGCGGACGGTGTTGACCACATCGATATTTACGCTGATGTAGAAGAGGAATTTAATCAGGTTGGTTTACTTTAAACATGTAGATTAGCTTAATAATATATATATTACGTGTTGCACACAAAGATTAAAGAGAGCTCCATACATGCAGCTCTCTGAGGAGCTAGGGCGTCTGCTAACTCTAGCAGGTAACGTTAGCTATCGAGCCGCGTTTGTGTATACGTTAATATAATGGTTAAAATGGTTATATACCTTGTTTGTAGTTGTTTACCGAAATAACGTCTGTTCTATGTTAATATGCATTTGGAACGCGTGTTTGTGGCGCGAAACGAACTCTGCGTCTCGTGCGTTCATTGTTTGCGGTCTCGTGCAAATACAGCAGGCCTAGCGCGAGGCACAATATCGCGTCAACTGGGCAGATTAATATTTATGATCAATAAATGCTACCTCAAACGTGTTCACGTTGTATCTATCACTCATAAATTAACTGGTTGGTTGTTGCAGGTTTTATTTTCCCTCAGACCGGGCATTTTAATAAAATGCAAATTGGATTTGGAAGCAGGAGCTCAAAACATGGAATCAGATTGATCACGACATTTATTTTATTTACAAGCATTTACTTTTAAGGTTCCCTTATTGTGTGCTTTAAATAATGTTATATGCACTTATGCGTTTTTTTTCATAAATGGGACGTATTTTAAACATTTACATTTTATTACCCTTATTTAAATATCGATTATCTTTATTGATATTACCCATAATACTTTAAATTATGCTTGATTTCTTTCAGTGTTGGTCAGAATTTGCTCATGGTTAAGTTTCTGTCATATTTCTGAAATTTATATTTTGTCATTCCCTTATACAGGAATCAGATTATCCTGTCCATGAGCAGATTGACCTGTATGATGATGTCATCTCGCCATCTGCCAACAACGGGGACGCACCTGAGGACCGAGATTACCTGGATAACCTCCCTGCACCTGGAGGCAATGAGGGCTCCAAAGGAGCTCCACCAAACGTCGTCTACACCTACACTGGCAAAAGAATCGCTCTGTACATCGGCAACCTCACATGGGTTAGTCTTGTACCTCTTCATTTTCAAAATATCTTGACATGATGATCATTGGCATCTCCACAATATTTTGCTCACAGAATCTATATACACTACTGGTCAAAAGTTTGATATATGTTTTTAAATGCTTTTAAAAAAGTATGTTAATGCTCAACAAAGCTGCATTTATTTGATCAAAATACACACACACATATATATATACATATATATATATATATAGTACAAAGTAGTGCACCCTCATAATTAAAATATTTTCCACATTTTAATGGTTTAATCAAACTTGTAGGGTCATTAACAACAAATATCATCACTTTTGCCCGTTACTGTGTATATGTATAAATAAATAATATTATTTTCCAGTGTTCAGATTGTGACGTTGTGCTTTCCTCTTTACAGTGGACCACTGATGAAGATTTGACAGATGCGATTCGCTCCATAGGCATCAATGATGTGCTGGAGATAAAGTTTTTTGAGAATAGAGCAAATGGCCAGTCAAAGGGGTAAGTCTATTCTGTTTTGTCAACACGTCACTGCCTAGGTTAGTTAATGTACAGCTCAGCCCTGTTTTGGCTTTCGACTGCATGGCTTTCTAGATATTCTTTATTCTTTATTTCTTTATTCTTTATTTCAAGGATAGCCCCCTTGAGATGTACCATCTCATTTTCGAGGGGGTCCTTACAATAATGACAGACAAAACAAGATGATAAAGAGTAAATATTAGAGAATTCCAAATACATAAGTACAAAGACACACTCACACACCCACGCACACTCCAACAATGCTCCCTGAAACTAGCCCCCCACCCCCTCACCAGCCAATAATGCACAGATTATGCAAAAGCAAGGTATGATAAAAAAAAATAAAAATATATATATAAAATATAGCATATAAAAAATAACAAAACAACAACAAAAAAAGATAAATAAATACAATAAATCCCTCTATAAAAAATAGAGATAGACATTTGTACACACAAGCAAACTATACACCACCTTATAAATACATCTGCTTGCATACACAAGTAAAGTATACAATCCATATTTGTAAACAAATACACACATATATACATATATCTGCACTGAACTTAAACAACCCATATTGGTTGACCGCTATCTTTTTGAAACATTATGGTTTAGGGTTTATAGTATATTTTTATTGGACATTTCAAAGATATTTGCAGGATATATGAACTGCCTCTGCGATTAACTCTGTACTAGGGGTGGGCGATATCTCTATTTAAAATATATCGAGATATTTTTTAAACACGATATGAATTTTGACACATCGTATATCGATATATTGTTTATATTTAATTCTGATTTCGCCACTTTGCTTGTTTGCCTTCTCTGTGCTGTGCTCGCCCCCGCCTCCTTGCTTTTGTTCCCCCTCCCCTCGTGTGCAGTGTTGCCAACTTAGCGACTTTTCAGACCCCTTTAGCGACATTTTTTTCAAAAAAGCGACTAGTGACAAATCTAGCGACTTTTTAGACCATAGGTTCTCAAAGTGCGGCCCACGGAAACATTTCTGGCGGCCCGCGATAACATCTGTAAAACTGTTAAAACTGTACATTGCTTTGAAAAAATTAATCTATCCGTTTAGTGGTGTTTAGCGGCCGAAAACAGCACCACAAATCCCATTGCAATTTAAAAGGGTATGTTGACTAAGTAATCAATATTCAGTGTGACTTAATGACAAGCTTATTAATAGCCGCGTTTCCATTACCTTTCAAATTTTTCGCCGGCTCGAACACTTGCATTTTCCTATCAACAGTGGAGACAACTTAAAATACTCTATCATTTCTGGTCATACAGAAAATAATAATACATTATTCGCAACTACTTTTATTTGTGTAAACTCATAATAACAAGAAAACATTGTGCTTTTGTAAAATAAAATAAAACAATCAGTAGGCTAGCCTACGCGCTTTCATGATCTCCGTGAACTGGAGCGCGAGAACTGAAACAAAATATAGCCTATGTAGGCTAAAGCTAGAAATGTCCACTTTTAAACAAATTCGAATCGAAAGCTAATACCTTCTGATTATGTAATCCGTATGAAAGGTGCATTTCTCTCTAAAAGCGCATCTGCTTAACAGCGGAGATGGAGATATGTTTTTAGCCGACACTTAGAAAACAATTCATTCAGCACTGTGGAAAAAATATAAATTCCAGGTTCTAATTTGGCCTTAGAAAACCAGTAAAATCGACATGTTTTCCATATTAGTTTGTGAATATTTTAAATGTTTAATAAAGGGGCAGAAAGTAATTTAAACAAAAATCTGAAAAAGTCTGTCGATATTTACTTTTTTGCGCAGCAGTTGATGTTGCCAGTTCAAATTAAAATGTTGGTGTTCAACTTTGCGTTTTAAAAAGACAACAACCGTTAGTTTTTCAGTTACAAGTTAAAAAAGAGAGATAATAATAGCGCAAAACATTTGCGCAAATCCGCGACTGACAGGCAATGATAGATATGAATGATGATGACTTGTTTGGTAAGCTTCTATTTTCAAAGTTTCTGTTAAAAAAAAACTCGCCAGGTTTTGCCTCAGTTATGAATTAAAATGTGTTTATTGCAATAAATGTAAACTGTAGAGATGCAATCTGGTCATTAAAATTATTTCAAATGGGATTTTCTTTTCAGTTTTTTTTCTTTTTCTCCCCCGCCCCTTTGGCGGCCCTCAGTTCAATGTTGGGTTACTAAATTGGCCCTCACCTATCAAAACTTTGAGAACCCCTGTTTTAGACAAACCTCAGTAACCTCCAGATGTTGCCAGTACTGTTCTGCGAGCGCGAGCTCTTGCTTTCTCCCTGCCGTCACTCTCTCTAACCTTGCGTCTACCTTGTTCAGTGAATGGCTGAGACGAGCAGCAGCACATTCATGTTGAGTGCGCGGCAGTTTTTTGTTTTTCCACGGACTTGTCACTTATCTGCTTCTCTTTTGTTTTATATTTAAAGTTTTGTTTGACCATTTTAATTTCCTTTTTTTTGCTTATTACTTGTAATACTCACTATCACAGAGCTTTCACCCAGTTCCCGAACTCTCTCAATTCAGTTAATTTTACACGTATAATAAAATGTAGTCATTCACTATAGCTACTTGTAGGGCTGCACGATTCATGCTAAAATGTGAATCATGATTTTTCTCCATGGGAATTGAGATTACGATTCTCTTACACGATTCTCATTTTTTTCAACCAAAATTTACGGCACTCAAGTACAAAAAAAACACATTCAGTGTAATAAAGTGCAGGAGTAACAAAAAATTGTCTCCTTTATTTTAGAACCCTTAAAGTGAATCATTTAAAAGCTTTGTTTTTGAACATAAGATAACATTAACATCTACAATAATAAATAAAAATAACTAAACAGAAGCTGTGCTTTTTGCTCCAATTGGCACAGAACCTTAAAGGTTCTTGGCCAAGAACACTAACCTACCAACATTTTGAGGTTTCAGGGAGGAACTCAGACATGTTACAATGTTCCCCCCTGTGCTAAAAACCCTTTCTGATGGGGGACTTGTAACAGTGATAGAGAGGTATTTCCTTGCCAGCACAGACAATTTTGGATATTGCTTTTATAGAAGTTTGTTTCGTCTAGCCGCTGGTACTTTGTGATTTAGCCGTTTTGTTTTTAACCATCTCATACTGTAGTTTAGGATAAGTTTTTAATTGAGAAGTTTTATAATATAACTTTGCTTTTCATTTATTACTTAAAGCTCACTTGAAGTTTTTCGATAGCTACATTAAAAACTAATAGCCTAACTGATAAAGTTCACTCATTATTTAAAACAAGTAAACAGTCATTAATAAAATAAGAACAAATACACAAATTACAAGCAGAGATGAATACTAAATAAAGTTTACAAAGTCTAACAGTAGTATTCAGGTACAGAAATTAAGCCTAAATGTAAAATAACACTATTTGTTCACTGTATAAATTAAATAGTTTCATCTTTGTTAAAGCTGTATTTTCTTGTTTTATTAATATCAATAACACAGAAGACAGTGAATGTATAATATATGTTAAGTGTGTGCTGTCACTTTAAGACCGACTGCACAGACTGGAAAAAAATGACAAACATCCATTTCTTTCTCACCTGTTCACTTATGACATAAACGGGAGAATAGTTGAGACGTCCATTTAGACAGGTATTTTGACAATTTTGTGTTTTTGTGTCCGTGCAAGGGCAAGGAAACGCGAAAGAGGAATCAATTCTGTATTCGAGCGCTGTTTGACCATAGTGTCTGACACGCGCCTCTCTCTCTCTCTCTCTCCCTGCACGCTTCGAGTGTGTGTGGCTGGGGGCTGTGCGCACAGATAACGTGCGAGTCCCGGTTTTCGTCTCTTCTTCTGCAATTAAAATTGTTTGAATGTGTAAATTGGCAAGACAATACACGTCCAAATTATAAACTTTCACTCTATGATGGTTATATTTAGCAGTTAATCCGCGAATCACATGTGCCGAACCGCAGAACCGAAGTGCGATCCATTCCACCCTTAGCGCGTTATCTCGTTGAATATCATTGGTAGAATCGTAGAAATGCAGGATTAAGATCGCATGGGGGGTTGAATCGAGATTGCGATCTTTTAACGATTAATCGTGCAGCCTTAGCTACTTGTTCTATTGTCTGACAAAAATAATACAGGAAATGAGAACATCTTTATTGGACATTCGGCTATATTAAAATACAGAATGTGAGCATGAATTTAGAGAGAAAACACATTAGGCAGGCAGAACGCAAGTACGAGGCAATGACGTCATGAATATGCTAATTGGCGTATGACGTCATCTAGCAACATTTAGTGACGTTTAGGGAAGGTGTTAGCTACTTTCTTTTGAAAATAGTTGTCAACACTGCTCGCGTGTTGTCTCATTCAACATGGCGGCGCCCGCAACCAGCCCGGAGGCTACAGAACTCGTCTCAAAAAAAAGGACAACTGGCTCCATTATATGGAGAAACTTCGGTTTTAAGGCTTCGGACGAACAGCAGACCGATGTCTACTGCCGTGAATGCCGAAAGTTGGTGCCAACCAAAGCTTCTAGCACCACGAACCTTCTTTCACAGAAGCGAAAAGCGCAGAAGCACTTTGTTCCTATTAGGGCTGTCAAAATTGCTCAAAAATGACGTTCGAATATTCCCTCTAAAAAACACACATATATTCGAACTATTCGAATATCTCGTTGCACATTTTTTCAATGACGCGCATTACGTCAATAACAGGACAAATTAATACAAAGAGACATAACTACTTGTAAAGATAGTTTATTTAAATTTAAACACATTTAACAACGTATTACCTACACAAAAACAAGTAAAACAACTAATGGCAAAGACGGCAGACCTCACTCTCGCTCGTAAAAATTTTTCCTGTAAAGATATCGAGATATATATCGTATATCGAGATATATTTTTTGCTCCGTATCGCCCAGCCCTACTCTGTACGTCTACCTTTAACTGAACTTGCAGCTGCATAATGACCGTAAGCTCTTCTTTTGACTTTCAAGATATGGGTAACAAAGACACAATGCACAATGAAACTGTAGGCCTCACCTTAGCTGAACTTGCACCTGCATTATAGTAAACTTTTCTTTGGCCTTCAGCATGTGATAAATGTTTCAAAACAGACTATGCCACTAGTCGGGAGTAGCTAGGAGATTTGATAACTGGATGAGCTAATTAGAGTTTGAAAGTGCCCAACTGTATGTTTTTGGGCAGACTGTCTAAAGATGAGGCAAACAGTTGTATTTGAGGTCACTGGTCAAAAACAGTATAAAAATGAGTTACGAGTGTAATTGTTAGTTGTTCTGCAAGCATCTCTGCTTTGTTGTCTTTGGCATCTGGAGCTCTGTAACTTGAGTGATTTCTTGCAAAGAGAAGATTTTCTCCACGACAACTTCTCATCGGCTCTGTTCAACAGGTTTGCGCTGGTCTGCGTGGGTTCAGATTCCTCGTCCAGGAAGCTGATGGATCTGCTGTCTAAACGGGAGCTGCACGGACAAAACCCGATCGTCACTCCTTGCAACAAACAGTCGCTCAGCCAGTTTGAGATGCAGTCCCGAAAAAGTGAGACCGTAATTCGCAGATGATTCGACAGTTTCCATTTATGTAAATTTATTGTTTTAAAGGATTAGTTCACCTTAAAATGAAAATTTCCTAATAATTTACTCACCCCAATGCCATCCAAGATGTTCATGTCTTTCTTTCTTCAGTGGAAAAGAAATTAAGTTTTTTGAGGACAACATTTCAGGATTTTTCTCCACACAGTGGACGTTAACGGTAACCGAATTGTTGAAGTCCAAATCAATGCAGTTTCAAAGGGCTCTGCACGATCCCAGCTGAGGAATAGGGTCTTATCTAGCGAAACGATCGGTCATTTTCTAAAAAAAATTTACGTATATAATTAACCACAATTGTTCGTCTTGTGCTGGTCTGCGACGCGCCAGGCATTACATAATCACGCTGGAATGGACGTAGGTGGAAGTACCGCCCCATTGTTTACAAGCGTGGAGGAGGATCGTTCAAATTTTATTGTATGTTGAATGACATATTTATGTCTTTGTGTCAGTTTATTGTTTAAAATGGTCCTTTTGTGTGCATATCCTGGATGTTTCAATCTTTTGAAACCCAAACTTTTTCTTCCGCCTACGTCCAGCGTGACCTTTCCAACGTGATTACGTAATGCCTGGCGCAAAGCCCTTTGAAACTGCTTTGATTTGGACTTCAACAGTTTGGTTACTGTTAAAGTCCATTGTGTGGAGAAAAATCCTGAAATGTTTTCCTCAAACTTAATTTCTGTTCCACTGAAGAAAGAAAAACATGAACATCTTGGATGGCATTGGGGTGAGTGAATTATCAGGAAATTTTAAGTTGAGCTAATCCTTTAACACGGTTTGTGAGCCTTCTGTTGTGTGTGTGCTGCAATTCTTTTAAAATCTATGTTTGTCCACCCAGGCACACAGTCGGGGCAGATGTCAGGAGAGGGGAAGGCTGGGCCTCCAGGAGGAGGTCGCAGTGGCTTCCCTCCCGGCAGGGGTCGAGGGCGCTTTCCGGGCCAACCTGGCCCAGGTGGAGACCGTTTTCCTGGACCTGGTGGGCCTGGTGGACCTCTGCCACACTTTCCAGGTACAAATCTCTAAAATAGGGTCCTAAACTGAGGTTTGTGAGGGAGCTGCAGGTGCTTTGTAAGTTGATGAAATGCCAATAATTGACCTTATGACAGCGGTTACTTAACCATGCCCACTGCTTTTCAAGTGTGGCTACTCTTTCTATGTTTATCAAACATAATGGCAACGCAAGTTGGCTCACTCGCTGATGTATCACTGTACATTTTATCTTTTGTGCAAAATCAAGGAGACTTTTATATCAGGTTTTGTTGAAACTTGAAATGTAACCTAGAAGACAAGAAAATGGTGAAATCACGAGGAGAAAACAAATTGGACGGTAGACCTCATAAACATTGATATTAACAGATAGAAGAATCTGTCAGATAGGACTCTTTGCAGATGCAATCAGGGTGAAGAAGTGCTTTTCCTTAAAATAGTTATCTCTGGTTGCATGTCTCATTTGACGTCACGGACCGTTGAAGCTCAAGATGGCTGCGCCCTAGTAACAAACTAGCATCACTGTTTTCCCCCCTTGTAACTACTGCAGTTTTAAGTGTCCTACCACAAATAACAACACCACATCTGTTATATCACCTTTACTTCCTATTTCGTTTCAGTTCCCCTTTAAATAAAAGCTAATAATCCACACAAGATGAAATCAACAGAGCTTGGATGAAGCCCATTTGTATTAAGTATACAGATGTTCACCCTAACTGTAGATGGAGATTTACAGAGGAAAATTCTCCTCAAATTCCAAGTAATTTCCTAAATTGGATCTTGTGTTAATGAAAACTGCCTAAATCCACACGTTTTATTCGCAGTCTTTGTACTTAATGGTGAAAACATAACATTGGCATCTCAGTGCAGCGATTTGGTTGGCTTTTTAGGATGTCAGTCATTTATCTGTCGTAAGGTCAATCATAAAAATAACCAATGATCAAAATAAAGCACTTACTAAAAATGTTTAATAGAAAATTAAATTTAAAAATAACATCAAAAAGGAATTTAGGGGCATGTCATTTCACCAATGTCAGAGAACTATGAACATACAAATGTGGTGTTAAATCATACAAATATTAACTTTAAACTCTCAGGTAGACTTAAAGAAAATATTTTAGGTCAAAGGGGTTTGGCTGAGAAAACGGTTTGGGAATCCCTGCCCCACGTTCCTTATGCAGTCTTTCCTCAATGCAAGTTGTAAATTATTTTGCAGGTATGCAAGGACCACCGCGTCCTCCCTCTGGCCCACCTGGGCCTCCGGGACCCCCTGGCCCCCCTCCACCTGGACAAGGTCTCCTGCCGCCTCTCGGTGGACCTCCTCACAGAGGAGACCGCCCTCCACCACCCGTCATTTTTCCTGGTCAGTTTGGTCAACCTCCAATGGGTCCGATGCCTCCTGGCCCGCCTCCACCAGGATATGGGCCTCCCCCAGGCCCCCCACCACCTCAACAAGGTCCGCCCCCTCCCGGACCCTTCCCACCCCGTCCACCTGGGCCCTTAGGACCCCCGCTTGGCCTTGCACCTCCACCTCACATGCAGGGACCCCCACCTGGAGGTCCACCACCAGCTCCTCACGTCAACCCAGCCTTTTTCCCTCCACCTGGAAACAACAACATGCCACCGTCCGACGGCAGGGGTCCTCCACCCGGCGACCCCTACGGCCGCCCTCCTCCTTATGACCGAGACTACGGCCCGGGTGGCAGGTAATAAACACCTCACCTTCACTGTGCTGTAATTCTCACCCTGTAATGAGATCTCAGGTCTTATTGGTGGAAACTGAATTGTCCCATTTGTTGTTGACCATATACTAGGGCTGCACAATTTAATTTAATTTTAATTTAATTTATCTGTATATAAACAAACATTTGCAATAGTTTTTTAAAATGAGGGAGGTTTTTTTGTTGTTTTAAGCTGCAGGTTTGTTGTGCTTGTTTGTAGGGCTGCACAATTTGACCTGAAATTGAGATTATCATTGTAACTGTAACGATGAATAGTTTTATATGATAACTATTTTAATATTTTGTAATAAGTTATTAAATATTAAATTTAAAATGTTATTAAAATAATTAGATTGTAACATTAAAGTATTAAAAAATGTGGTTATACTTTTTTTACAGTGTCCTTTTTACATGTTACATGTACTTACCATAGTAATAACAGTAAATGATGCATAATTACATGCAACTAACCCTCAACCAAACCCTGATCCTAGCCTAGCCTATAGTAAGTACATGTTAATTAAAATTACTTAAGTACTTGAGTATATAATTACACTGTAATAATTACACCTTAAAATAGTGTAACCAAATTTTTTTATTGCACAACCGTAAAATTACTATTCTTATATTTATATTTATCTAAAGCTGCTAGTGTAAAAACACTGCCACACTGACAGAATGCAGTGCATTTAGTTAAATCGCAGTAAGCGATATATTGCAAAATGGGTTTTATTCCAATTAATCGTGCAGCCCTACTGCATACTACCTACTACATACTCCAGAATTGGGCAATGTTGGTTAAAAAAAGAAGAAAAAAAGAAAGTGAAATGTGTAGCCTCAAACTGACCCTGAATCTCCTCTCTGGCCTTTCTTCAGTAACTTCAGACCCCCTGTAGTATGTGGCTTTGAGCCCTGGATAAACGAGGGGTTGGTTGATGTGAAAAACTCTGGCCAGCACTTGCACAATACAAGTGATCAAGGGTTAGTGATGTAACCGTCCGCTGAGACCAGGATCCCAAAATGGGACCTTCGTTTCAGGCTTGAGTGTTGAGTGTGCAGCATTTCTGCAGTGATTTTTCAACTAGTGATGCACCGAAACACAGAAAACGAAATCCAAATATAAAGTTACAGTAATTGAACTTTATGCTGTTCAGTGTCTCGTGTTCTCAGGTGATAAATGAGTCAAAGTTCTTCGGCAACAAATTTTAAATATTGCTAACATTTTTGGTCTTGATAAAATGCATCCACAGTGTATCCACATTCTGTGCACAAAATGGATGCTTACCCAATCAAAACAATTTTCAATCAATTATTCTGGCCCTCCAAAACGGTCTCGGCCGAAACCAAAAATAATTTTTTCTTACTGTTTCAGCTGAATATATTTGGTTGCCGAAATTTTGGTGCATCGCTAATTTTAACGTGATGCAATGCAATATGATTCAGCGTTAACAGCACTGCTGCACTTTGTGTGAATTTGGACCTCGGTGCATTTGTTTTATTCTGACTTATGTTTTTAGTTTGCGTATCTTAATGCAACTTTTTTTTCTCTTGTAGGGACATGGATGCGTCTCGAACTCCTCTGAGCGAAGCAGAGTTTGAGGAGATCATGAATCGTAACCGAGCGATCTCCAGTAGTGCTATCTCAAGGGCTGTGTCGGATGCGAGCGCAGGTGCGAACGTGATTTAGTTTGTGTGGTGGTAGTTAAATTGACTTTTTTTGCTGCCAAGTTATGACACAAATCCTAGTATTAGTTTTTTTTGTTAGCAATTTCAAAGCCACATATGATCAAGTTGTTTACTAGGTGCTGCTTATTTCAAAATTCACAGATGGTAATTTATTGAAAGGTTAAATAACTTTCCTTGTCATGTCTTTTGTCAAATTCCAATAACTGCTTTTAATGTTTTTATTTAGGAATATGGCTGATGTATTTAATGCATCACCTGAATGCATTTTCGAATTGTCTAGTTTAAATCTTAAAGTCCCCCTGTAGTCTATCATTTTATCCCTTAAAACTTATATTTGATCACCAAAATGACACTTTTTTCCTTAATTTCTTCATGCCTTAAAATAGCTTGAATTATAACTCTACACCCTTGCCTCATTTAGTATATGCGGTTCTATGAATATGCAAATTAGCCCCACCTCCACTCACTCACACAGCTCAGAGATCCACTCGTTGACGGGATTGGTTGCAAGGTAGTTTGTGACGTCAGAAACACCAGTGATTTCAAACCGTCTTTTTGTTACTGTCTTTGGTTCACTGCAGTTTTAAGGAGAAAATACTCAGCAATGGTTTTAACTTATGAATTTGCACATAGTTTGTCTTAAAGCATAACACCACCACATAGACATATAAAAAACATTAGTAGCTTGATTTTCACCACAGGGGGACTTTAAATGTTTGTTAATTGTATGACTTCAGTTATTTACTTTGTTCTCATCATCATCATGTTTAATCTAAATGAATAATTTTGCAGCTGATTACGGCAGTGCTATAGAGACTCTGGTGACGGCCATCTCTCTAATCAAGCAGTCGAAGGTTTCCGCTGATGACCGCTGTAAGGTTCTCATCAGCTCACTACAGGATTGCTTACATGGAATTGAATCCAAATCCTATGGATCTGTGTCGAGGTAAATATCTTGTGGATCTGCATGAGATTTTTGTTTTTGTTGTGGAGGATTATTCATTTTTGCATGATCTTTCGTCTTAGTGAAACATGTTTTAAGACCACTTTTTGCTGATGTAACCAGCGCCACAAGGGCGGGTAAAAATCAGGGATGGGAACAAAAGGATTTAATGGGCATTCTCAGTTCAATTTTGAAAGTTGTGCAGCCCTAGTAAAATCAACCAATAATATCAGAGCCTAACATGTTCTTTTTCGTGATCTTATCAAATCCAGATGGAAAAATAGTCTTGCCCTGTTTTTTCTGTTGAATTAAATTACTTCATGCATTTTCAGTTTGCCTCAATGCATTAAATTAGTTCATGATTTGTTTCCATTTGCATCAATGCATTAAATTTAAAGATTTTAAATTTGCATGAATTAAATAACTTGATGCATTGCAGCAAAAGTATTTCATGTGGTTTCATGTTCTCTTTAATGCTTTTCACCCTTTAGCAGACGGGAAAGGTCCAGGGAGAGGGACCACAGTCGCTCTCGTGAAAAGAACCGCCGGCACAAGTCTCGCAGCCGAGACCGGCACGAGGACTATTACCGCGAGCGTAGCCGCGAGAGAGACCGCCATCGCGAACGAGACCGAGACCGTGAGAGAGACCGAGAACGTGAAAGGGAATATCGCCACCGTTAGTTGGAGAGGAAGGTGTGTATCCTGTTTGTTTCTCTGTCTGTCTTTCTTTCTCCTCTTTTCCTTCAGGATTCAGATGTACTTGCATCTTATCCTGCAGAGGTTGGGATATCACAGGTAGGTGATCAGAAAAGGTGAGCCTTTGATCCTACAATGTGACCATGTACTGTCATTTTCCCTATGGCTAATCTATTTTTTTTCTCTTTTATTTTATGGAAGTAGCATGATCTGAGTACACTGATCCTTTAAATTTGTGTACCGGTCTTGAAGCCGTTTATTGTACAATATCAGCTCCAGAAACTATAAACTGTCCGGCACTGTTATAGAAAAAAGCAATTGTGTTGTGCACAATCCAGTTTGTCTTTGGAAGGATTTTATGTGTATTTAAATGTTTTTTAAAAAAACAGAATGCCTTTCATAAACATTGCACTTTAGTATTTGTCCATTTTAGCTTGAGATTTGCTCCAAGTTTAAAGACTATCCCAATTTTGTCAAGGTCAAACAGAAAACTACCTTTATCATACTTTGCCTAATTGTTTGACAAAAAATTCAGGATGTATTGCATGTCTTTAGGGTTGCAATTCTGAAATATAAATTCCACCTGTTATCATAAATGTGAAGAGAATTTGGTTGTAGTTGGATGAGAGAAAATGAATGTTTGTATTTCACATTGAAACATTTACTGATTTCAGTGAATGAGCAAAATTATGTTTCTCAGGTTGTACACTGACATTCCTGTAGGCAGATTTGATATTGACATAATGGTTTTCCTAGTGTTTAGTTCCACATTGAACTGAATGTTGTGAAAAACAAATGAATGGAGTCAAATTGATCTGCTTTGGCATTTAAAAATACGTTTGCTGTAGTCTTATGTCAGGTTGAGTTGTATATGGTGTTGGCCATATCAAATCTTTTCATGTTGTGCCTTATGAATGAAGTATTTAGTCTTGAACATCTGTACAGTATAAATCTCAGAAAAGCATTCTGAATGTCTTCTGTCAGAGCAAGTTAAATGTCTTTTACTGTGAAGGGTATTTCAGACGTCACTGTGCGTCCTAAGTCATATTTGCAGGGTTTTAGTAGTAAAAGTTTTTCCATCTTAAAAGTTAATTATCTGAATTTGACATTTTCTTAGTTGACATTAATTCGTTATTCATTTATTTTCCATGTTTGTTAATGTTACACCTTAAGATAACTCAGATGTAGCAGTTCTTCACCATTTACACTTAACTCACTCAAGCATTTGTTTTAACTGTAAAATAAAACTACAGATCTGCAATGTCAGAATGTGGCCCTACTGGGCAAATAATACAAAGTATGCCTTACATATTAATATCTCCCTCAGTGCTTTTATGAATGGAGAAGAACTGCTATAGCTTTTCCAAAGTGAACATTTTTACTTTTTTTTTATTTTTTATTTTTCTAATCATACTCATGTTTGTAATGATTTACAATTGCTTTTATTTAATATGCAACCAGTATTTAATAAATATTTTCACAGTCAGTATTTAAATTTATGTAGCATGTCCTCAGTTCAAACCCTGTTGGTCTTAGTTAATTTTCTGACTGAGACACATTACTGTCACTGTCTCACTTGTGGCCTGTTGCTTCATAGCTCTGTGTGACTGTTTCCTACAGGCTAAATTTTGTACTGTATGTAAATTCTGAGGACACCATAATATCATGTGTGATCCATTGTGAGTGATCTCACATACATTTGATTTTAGATGCATAGAGGCGTTATCAACTGTCCATAGACAAAATTATGAAACTAGAACTGCAACAGAAGTTGACTAATTTTTAGCAAATAGATTGCAATCATTGTAAATGAATAAACTTAAGCACAATTACGTTGTCAATTTTGTTTCATGTAATTCTGGCAAGAAAATCTTCCAAATTGTTGTTCTGGCCTCCTAGCCAAAAAAATCTGAAATTGCCAATTAATCGGGTTGTCTTTTTTTTTTATTATTATTTTTTTATCTGTATTATCAATTGTTAACAATCTATAATTGTAGCAACACTAATCAGGGAAAGACTATTGGGTTCCAAAGCCATTAGCTAACAGAATTTACCTCGCACTTTTAATACATGCTGTTTCTCTTATGCTGGGTTCAGACTACATGATTTCGGCCAGATTTTGGCACGATCCCTTTGACGTAGGGTGCCGTGGTGGTTCATAAATGGGAATGGCCGTCGAGACGTGAAAATCTTTTTATCTTGTATAGTGTCATCATAGACAACCGACATCATGTCCAAAAGACTAGAGTTACCAGGACGGAGTGAAAAAAGATAAATCCTAGCGAATGATAGCAGAGGCACTTTAATGCTGGAATTAGCATTAAAGGGATAGTTCGCCCAAAAATATATATTCTGTCATTTACTCGCCTTCCTGTTTTTCCAAACCTGTATGAGTTTTTTTTCTGTTGAACACAAGATATTTTTAAGAATGTTGGTAACCAGACAGTTGATGGTAGCCATTGACTTATGTCTTATGACTTTTTTTTTTTTTTTTTTTTTTTTTTTTTTTTTTTTTTTTTTTTTTTTTTTTTTTTTTTTTTTTTTTTTAACTATCAAAGTATGGCTACCTTCAACTGTCTGATTACCAACATTCTTCAAAATATCTTTTGCATTCAACCAAAGAAAGAAACTCATACAGGTTTGGAACAACATGAAGGCGAGTAAATGGGTGAACTATAACTTTAAGATAACATGCCGCTTCGGTAGCCAATGTTTACGCTCTAGTTTCCGAAAGTCATTTGATATTTCTACCTTCTGAATGACATCACATACATCGTTAAATGTGGCAAGTGATGATTGATT
Source organism: Gila orcuttii (assembly GCA_026230005.1). Taxonomy (NCBI): domain Eukaryota; kingdom Metazoa; phylum Chordata; class Actinopteri; order Cypriniformes; family Leuciscidae; genus Gila; species Gila orcuttii. Next base: position 5,144,371 of record JAPDVR010000006.1, read on the forward strand.
GGTTGTGAGACATGTTTTTCTGTCCACGACAGAAGAATTTAGGAGTTAAAATCACAATCTGACACAGTGACTATCATAACAGACAAAAATATTGTGTAGTCTAAACCCGACATTAAAGACAGCATTTTAGATCAGGAGAGATTGAGTAAAGATTTTTATGCACTGAAGGATTTTAAAGCATTTGCTCCGTGCGTACAGCCCTGTTACGTTGGGTTTATTGGGATATTTGGATGTAGTGTCCATCTGTATGGGTGGAAATGACCCTTTTTCCAAGGTTGTTTGTGTAGGTTTTTCTCAAGTAATGGTCCTGACATATTGAAGGGTTTAATCCCCACCCCCTTTCCTCTGTTCAGTATTGTGCTTTATAAGATTCTGTCACAGGATTGGACAAACTTTTGTAGTAGTTACAGGTTGTACTAATAATTGTCATTCCAAACAAACTAAACTGTGATATCCTTAATTCAGTGCGAGAGTTTTCATGTGTTAATGTCTAGTTAAAGTAAAATTAATATTTATGAAATTTCTGTAGTAAAATGGGCTGAGACCTATGAATATGGCTATAGTAAGACACAGGCTAATGTTTTAATAAGAAATCACATCTTCAGTACGTTTTATTTCATGTCCATTTCTCTTGTGACTAACAGATGCTCAAAAGAATAATTCGTTTCTGAATTATTTGTCCAACCCTGTGTACTGTAACTCCAGTGTCCACCGAATCACTAGAATCAAGCTAGTCATTCATTTGCTGTTTTTATTTATTTATTTTATTTTTATTATATCAACTCCTAGAAACTTAGCTTCTAGGTCACGTTATGCATAAACATTATGTAGAAAACTGTAAACTCAATGGTAGAAAACGATGTAAATAATCATTGCATCTTAATTAAATGCGTTTTGCATCGAGGGTAATCAAAATTGAAATGTGGATTTGATGCTTATTCTCAGAGGTGCAGTGGACACTGTATATTTTATGTGCTTAACAGAAAGTTGTTCTCTGTGGGGGAAATAAGATTTTTCCTGTTGTAGCAAAAATACAGAACTTATTTAATTTAGTTTAATTTTAAACGACTAGTTAACTGCTCTAAAGAAACTTAAATGATTGGATGAGCATTTAAAACGCATTTGATTGGATGAGCATTTGGGGAAAAAAAATCAGTAGTATCTTTTAAGTAGTTAACCATGTGTAGATGAGTCGTTAAGTCTTCATTACCCATAATTGAAGGATTGTTTTGGCGACATTAAATTTGAATGTTCTGTTTTACACCTTTTTAGATGTGAAAATATTTAATTAGAAATAGATATGAAGTGTACGAAATGAGAACTAATGACCTGGATCACTTCTGCTTATAGAATTATAATTTACCTGTGAACTTGATTTTGTGCAAAAAAAAAAAAAAAAACTCAATTACTATGAGTTAACCTTGTTTAAAGCCATAAGAGGTCATACATGTTTTACATCCAGTGAGACAAACCAATCAGCCAATATAATGTCAAATCAGTATCATACTGCAGGAATTATGCAATGCATACTGTCCAACTTCTAGCTCATCTAGCTTATGCAATTCAACTGAATAAAGTGAATGCATGGTCTTTTGGTTTAAGTCATATTCAAAATTATAGGTGTCCTTTTATCCTCAACTTGTTGCAAACCTGTATGAGTTTTTTTTTTTTTTCATTAAAGGAACTAAAATGTGCCCTTAAAATACAAAAGTACTTGGAAAATCTGCTTTGTTGACAATACAGATGCTGATTTGTATGAATTTGTGTGATTGATTTGTCTCAGTGGGACTAAAAGCCATATATTTTCATATGACTTTAATACATATTTTGACAACTGGTTAACTCTTATGAATTACAGTTTTGATGTGAGTTATTGTGCGTCTGGATACTTATAAGGATTATAATTTCCATGAAAGAATGATAATTGCTATTGACTAGGTAATCAGAGTGAAAGTGAAGTATTTGCTCAGTTGTCGTGTTAAGTACATGTTTCATAGTTCTGCATGCCAATGTCTATGCTTTTGTCATCTTTTCACACTGTATTGATGCACTGATTCCAGGGGCTTGTCTTAAATGGTTTTGTATGTTTTTAGCATTTCCAGTTATCACTGACTACATTTACATGTGCACCAGTAATGTGATATTTTCCAATAATCAGAGTATGGTCTTAATTGCAGCAAGATGTTTACATATTAATGCCATTATTCACTTACCCCAGTGCACAGCACAAATAATAAACTCACATAAAGTAGGCTTGTTACTGGCCAAGCTTTTCCAGTGCCATTTGTTCGCCAGTTCTCTTGTAATCGGCCTAAATTTTTTCCCGGTGACGTGTAACAAATGCCTCCATTTCAATATTTTTGAGTATCAATATACAGCATTATAGGGATGCCCCCTAATAGTCGACGAGAAGAGGCTTAATCGACCAAGTCTTAATTAAGCCCTATTCGCACAGCATTCGTATTATCTGGGGACCTCGTGTGAATTAGAAATTACCCACATCGATTACCCACTCGAATTTACTGACTTATCTCCCGGATATGATGTCAATAGGCTATTGCTTCGAAATGTCTTGTCGTTATTATAGGTCTAGCTGTATGATATATCATAAACAGAATAATGTTCCTTACTGCTGCTATACATGTCATCCATCTGTTTTTGCTCTTCTGATGGTTTTCAGCTTTCTCTTCCTGCAAATTGTATGGTGTATAGCGATATGACCCAGCACCCAAAATACTATCAAAAAACTCCAACTACATTCTTCGTGAAAGATGGATTAAAAAAAGTGCGCAGAGAACAAAAACCTTGAAAGAAAATTATAAACAACCCCGCCAAATCAAAGATGCCGATTCGCACGGGACTAATATCACATGACCTCGGTGTTCGGCGAAATATGGTAGGTCATTTGCGTGGGATTTTTTACTTTATAAATTACAGACATGGCAATTCGCACAGGATTAAGATCACAGACAACCTCCGCAATTATTACAAATGACTAGAGGTCACCAGGTATTACTTATCCCATGCGAATAGGGCTTCAGTCACTAGGCCTGTCGCGATAATCAATAAATCAATTAATCGCACAATAAAAAAAATGAGCTCTAATTTTTCCGGCTGCGATCATTTCCATTTGCATGCTTGTTTGTTTTCCTCGTCTCTCTCTCTCTACCAAAGAGACTGGATGACAACTCTCTGCCAGACATTGATTTTTTTAAAATTATTATTCTTTTTTTTTTTTTTACTGAGCCTATTTAAAATCGTATTTGATTGCAGAGCGCCGTAGCGCATTCGCGCAGCTCGTCCCTCTCTCTCACGCGCGCTCTCTCCCTCATGAGGTGCCGTCTAGGGCTTAAATCAAACTTCATTCACGCACACATGAAACACTTGCATACACATACACTAAGTAGTCAAACATACATGTATACTGCTGAATGCTCAAACAATACATATGAAATGCACAACGACACACCTAAAGTCGCTCACGCACATACACGCAAACTCTACGTACACACGAGATGCGCACACACACAAACTTGCGCACATACTCATGAGACGCGAGCGCGCACACACACACACACAAACTCGCGCACATACTCATATGATGCGCGCACACAAACTCTCCACGCACATACTCATATGAGACATGAGCGCACACACACAAACTCGTGCACAAACTCAATGAGACGCGAGCACACACACACAAACTCTCCGCGCACAGTGCTCATATGAGACGCGAGCACACACACACACATACTCATATGAGACGCATGATGCATATGATTCTCAGTGTGAACGGAAGTCACACATTGGTAAGTGCATTTTTTGTTAACAGAGACTGAGTCCATTGCTTTTATTGTTTTTGGTTGTTTTGTTCATTTAAATAGTCTTTAGAAATAAAAGTTTATTGATCTTTGAAAAGGTGTACCTGCACAATTTATCTTCCAGCAAAATTTGTTATCGTGACAGGCCTATCAGTCACTTGTTTCTTCACGACCCAATAACGCACATGCCCACTTTGATCAAACTGGAATCGATGCGATTAAAGTGTTTACATGCCTGTTTATTGATTTAAAATCAATATCCACCACATACGATTATGGTTATTAGCTTAAATTGCCTAAATTTGAATCGCAATATTGCCTTAATCTCATTGTTCACATTGAGGGTGCATGTGAACGTAGTCACTGTTCTCCCTGACTGCAGTTAATATACTTTTGTACCTAATTCTGTGCTGATGTGAAACTAAATTATTACATTTAAGTATTACCCTATATTGCTATAATCAATATGAAACAAATTGCCCCTTAGGCTGATGCTGTTATAAAGTTGATTTAACGTTTGCATGCCTGTGTATGTCTGGGACAGTCTGAGCGTGTGTAGATGTAGAGGGGAAAAACATCTGTGTGTGTTTCTGGGTTCTGTGCCCCAAAACAAACTGCCACCTTCGTTTTGACACCTTTCAGCTGAACGCAAGAGGAGGAGGAGAGACGTCAGGAGCAACGTGGATTCATCCGACAGCATCCCGCATCGCAGAGCGCTGGACTCCGGACACAAGGAGAGTTCTGTCAAATATTATACACTCACTCTTAATTCCCAACAGCTCTTGTTTTATTTTTTGACTTTTATTTGGAAGTAGCTGTGTGCTAAGTCAGTTCAGCTTTTGACAAATAATTTGCTTGCTCATTCGAAACCAGAACAACTTTCCGACTGCTATAATGTTGTAAATTGTCAGTTAGCTAGATTTGTTTTTATAGGAACTTTTTTTTTTCATGTTTCTTCCCCCTTTCCCCTCGTCCATATAATGTTTGTAAGTGTCTTTTGCCTTGATTATTAAATAGAATCTGTGTTGTAATAAAGTGTGTACTGGGGTTGTTGCTTGTTCATAATTTAGGTTTATACTTGCCATTTGGGTCAATCTCCATTTTAGCCAAAAGACAAACTTTGTCCTACTTGACAATCCCCCCAAAAAATGTTTGCTATCTTTATTTTCTATAAATGCTGTGCCATTGTGCCTTTTCCAGTTTTACCCAATTTCAAGAGTTTCCATGCAGTGGTCTCAGTGTTTAAAGAGGTGAAGGTGAAGTTTTGGGTAGATTTATCATTCATGTTCATATTCCAAATTTTTTGCCAATTCTTGTAGGGTTTTATCTTTCCATGAAACTTTTCAGTGGTTTTCTTGATTGTAATTGGAATTACACAATTCAAATATGTGAAATGCTCCTAATTTTTGTAGTCAATTTATTTTTAGAACACAAATCACTTGAGTCGTAAATATTAATATAAAATACTCAGCATTTGTAATGTATCGGACACGTGTTCATTTCTATATGCATATAACTTATGTTCATATGTGTGTATATACAGGCCATATTGTAATTTGTCCTTTATTACTGTTTGATTCTGCTAATTTAAAATTTTAACTTGAGATTTATGCAAATTAACCAATGCATTTGTATGGATTTATCTTAATTTCTCAACTTGTCTGTCGCTTGTAAAAAAGGTTAGTTTTTAGATCCATTGTCTCACTTCACTTACGGCAATGTTTGCCAGTGATGTAATGAGCAGTGTCGGCAACTAGTCTGTCAAATGACCATCACTGCTTACTGTAAATATGCAAGTACTTTATTTTGAAACTTTGAATGCATAAATAGATTGAATGCATAAAGAGATGCACTTGGACTATGGGGTGTTTGTCACACTGACCGCTGTGTGGTTGTGCATTGGTTAGGTTTCATCTGTTGAACAACAGAAAATAAGATTCATGTGAACACAATTACTCCCTTGTGGTCTGTGTTTTTAATGGTTTTCCCAATGCAACTAGACTAAGTTCAATGCTAGTTTCTAGTGGTTTTTTGCAACTGAATACTCTGGTGGTGAAGTGGATGAACAACTATATTGTGGGTTCCTGTTCCCTGGACTGAATCATCTGGACTGAGAGGTAAGTCAATTTTGCCTTGTATATATCTTATTGAAGTTGATACGCCTGTGTTGTCTGATGTCTGAATAGACATTTTGTTGTAATATTGCTAGTTATGCAGTTATACTTCTACATTGCAGTTATGCTTAAACTATATTCAGGACCTTCTGTTGGATGGCCTTCTCTCTGATGCATTTTCATTCATTGTGCATAGACATTTGAGGTGGTTCAGTCCACATATTATTAAATTCGTGATTAATGTGGACTACCTGATTTCAAAATATTTTTGCCAATCAATAAATTTTTCCCAAACTAGATGTGTCTTTTTTCTTGTCTTCTGTTTCTAGTGCTTTGGAAATGGAAAGTCATAGAGGCAGAATAATTCGATTGCTTTGAATTACAACTTTGTGCCTTGAAGTTTAAAATGGACTATTAGAATACTGTAAATCCTGCTTTTTCCTGTAGTCCTGTGAGAGAGGGGGTTCTGGTCAATCTGATAATTAAAATTTGGGCGAATTAAACTAAACGGTTGCAATAAATGAGATCTTTGAAGGAAGGGACTGTATTATATTTAAAAGTAAATGGCAATATGAGGGCGCCATTTCATGTCATGCTGTCATGATTTCATCAGCAGAAGACGTGTTTCCTGGTGAAATGAGTCATTTTTTTCCTGAAGTAGGATGTTTGATTTAAATGTTTGATCGAACCTTATCCCTATGGGTCAGGTTTGCCACAAACTAGATTCTCTGTTTCTTAGTCTAAACGCAGATTGCAAGATGTAATTTTTCTTAATGAAGCCATTCTAAATGTGTTTAAACAAGTTTTAATTTTGCAATCTTTAAAATTATGGGTGGGATGATTTGGGTAACCAGGCTGAAGTTGTCAAATGATGGGTGTGAATGTTATTGAAATAATGTTGCTCTGCTATAGTAGGCCTAAAGCTCGAGTAGCCTAAATGCGCATGAACTGCTTCCATTCCTGCAGATAATGCACTTTGGTCGCATACTTTTGACGATAGTTAAATGCCTTTGGTTAATGCATCAAGATAATTATGTGTGGGCTAATTGTGCAGGCCTATAGAACACTACAGTAACACAAAACTCTTTATATTTCCTGAAACTATATGACTCCTTGTGACAATGCAATTCCACAGAATGTGTGGGCTTGCGCTAACTCGTCTGGGGGGTCAGATATCTTTCTGTGTAATCTGTTTTTTTTTTTGTCTACTCGTAATCCCAGCAACGGTGCTTCCCTAAAGTAGCCAGTAACAGTGCAGGCATGTTCCTGGCTTTTTCTGTTGACGATCCAGAATTAAACGCCTCATTCTGAACCACAGACATGACCTTGATTGCGTGCATTGAACAACTTTATTCTCGGACCGTCTGACATTAGATGAGCATTAAGTCCTCTGGACTCACACAGCTAAGAAACTGATGGTCTGAAAACGTTGTGAGAACAGTGATTTTCAATGTTTCTAAAGCGTGAAATGTCTTGTGTTTAGAACGTTATTTAAAAGATTAACCTATTTTTACTCGCATTATAGGCCTAACATTCTTTGAACGTTTACGCCTATTTGTAATATTCAAAGAAGGTTCATTTTAACATTCAACTATTACATTACTTTATAAGAATGTTCTGAAAATGTTCTCAGAACGTTTTCTCTCAATGTTATGAGAACGTTCAAGTAGAAACAAAGACATTTTAAAACGTTTCTCTTAACGTCTTAAAGAGTGCATATTAAATATTTATAACGTTAAGAACGTTCTATAAATGTCATTTAAATAATGTTTTAACTTAACATTTGCATATAGGAAAAGAGACTCAATGAGGCCAGTTGTTACACTAAATAAGCCAGATTAAAGTTATTTTGAAACTGTAAATAGCCTAAAATGAAGATAATTGGATACGTTTTACAAGAAAATTTTTAATTCAACGTGTTACTTGCCATTTCTTTGCACACCCATCAAAATGTGAACGTGCGTACACTCTTAAAAACAAAGCTTACAAAAGAGCATGAGGAACATTTAACAATCTATAGAACCTTCTTTAAAGAACTAAGAATGTTGAACTATAGAACAATTTGTGCAGTAAAAAAATTATTCGTGGACCGATGGCAATAAAGGACCTTTATTTTTCTCAACTTGATCATGACATGAGTAATTGTATAAACATAACGTCTTATTAAATAGAGGCGTATTGTGCAATATTCAGAGGACTGGTGTAGAATATTATCCGAATGGTCTTTTTCTATTGTCTTGTGGCATAGAAATTATTCAGTTGACGTTGTACCGTGGTGTTTCGTTACCACTTTTGGTTCTGTAAAATAATCATGCTCGTTTCCCATCCAGCTTGTTTTTCGTCATGCTGTCTGGAATTCCACTATGATGATCATGCAGCAGTCTATATTTGCATCATATTTTTCCGGTAATTGCTATCTCAGGTTGTTCATCTTACCAACAGCTAAAAGAATGAAAAAACAACATGCAGGCAACAAATAGTTTTTTAGATAAGAACAAAAATGTTCTTTTGCTTCAACTGTGAAACACTGCAGAATGTTCCACCATTATATCTGTTAATCATTGCTCTTATGAATGACTTTTATGATACGAAAATATATTACTTTTTATAGTTTTATATATAATTTAAATTTTGAAAGTTTGAACAAAATATTGATGGACAAGCTGAGTCATGCTTAACCTAAACGAGGAATAATAATACTGGAAGTGTGCTTTTGAGTAGCCTATTTATGAATCATTTAGTCTTTAGCCTAAAATCAAAGCAATAAGCATTCTTTAGGTCTGTGCAAACCTTCAATCATTGACTCTTTTTTTTTTTCTTGCAGTGGCTTTGTGTGGCTTCAAATGTAGGCTACTCAACAATACTGCATTTTGTTCCTGGGCAATATCAATAGCTTGAAGACTTTAAGTTTTTTGTCCTTTAAGCCTAGAAAGGCTACAGTACTATAATAAGCACGTGGGGAAAAACTTTTACAGAAAAAACTTTTAAATGTAGCCTACAAACCTAAACGTAAAAACGAATAAATGTACAGAATCACATTTTTAGAACATTTTATAGAGTTTAGTTGCATTTTATAACGTTTGTATGTATTATTGTTGAAGGTTGAATCTGCAATGAATCTGATAAAGTTTAAAAGCTACAAACCTAACAACCATAACCAGTCCTGAATAAGGGAGTGCAACGCCAGACACTTTAAGTTTAAGCTTAGTAAGTGTGTTGAGTGTGTGTTTGGAGTCACACCCAGTTCACACACACACACACACGCTTGTGTCTCCATCACCGCTGCGCCAGAGGCGCGTTCACTGCAGCTCTGAGGCGCGCGCACAGGCGTTGAGAGAAAGAGAGAGAGAGTGAGGTTCGGAACATCTTCACCCGGCGTGATTCATGTTCAAGGTAAGGCAAGATATTCTGCTTTCTACTGTTTGAGAGCAAAATGTAGCTTGACTTTTTAATCCCGGATGTACCGTTATAAGAGAAAAGGCGTCGCGGTTTGTTGACGCATCCTTGAGGAAGAAAATGCGCTCAGTGTGTTTAATAAAGACGGTCTGGATGCGTTCACATGTGGCTTGATAACGGATTTAGGTTGTTTTGGATCTGAATTCTTGAGGAGTGAAGGGTGTACAATCCATTAAGCCGTCTATGGACCCGGAGGAGCAGCTCTCAGACCGTATAGCCTACAGGACGCGTTCTTGATGCGTCCCGTCTGCGGTGCGTCAGGCGGGCGTCTTTTGCCGCTGTGTTTTAAGATGGTCTGTCAAGAAGTACAACTTTGACAATCAAAGCGTTTAGTTCTAGATGATTTTAAATTCCCGAACGCGTCCTCTGCGTTTGACGCGGGTCTGTCGTTGGACGCTGCTGAAACGGACGCGTCATCAGCGGTGACCGCTGTCACTATCATAAGTGGTTAAAGTCCTCTTTCTTACTGTGGTTTCTTGTCACATCAGTGTTGTGCTGCGGTGGCGGCTGAAAGAGGATGGATGAATGTGTGAGCGCGCGGCGCCAAAGCTTCAGTTCAAATGTTACAGTGAAGCACAAATGATTCTTGAACTGTTGAGGTTTGGCGCGATCGAATCATTCTTGCTACATTGTTGCACTTGAGGATTAATCTTTTCCGGATTATATTTCATCCCAAAATCAAAAGAAAATGTTTTGTTTTGTGTTAAAAAGTAAAGTAAATTCTCAAATGTTGGCTACTTAAGAGTCATTAATCGTTACAATACATTTTTATTAGGCAAAATTTAATTTCCTATTTTTATTTATTTATGGTTTTGGGGTGAAATATGTGATCTGGACATGTTTTTGAAAGGTTCACCTTTCAACAGAATTGTACTGTTACAGTAAATTACAGCTAATATACTCTAGTTGATGCCTGAAGGGACATTTGTGTGCAGCAGTAACAAAATTAAACAGAAACTTTAATATTCAACAGACCGTATACAACATACACTCTCACATACCTGTGTATATATAGAGAGCTCAAGTAGCCTACAGTAGAATGTAGGGAGACATGCCAGCAAGTTCATACTGTTACGGCACGTGTACGCGTAACGCTGTGCTTTGACTAAAAGAGCTGTGCTAAATATGATGTCTGCTCCCTTATCTGGACCTTGATACTGATACTGCAGGAGACAGACAGACAGGGCCATCTGCAGATAGTGAGCCACAATCAGTGTCAGTTACATCTTTCATTCAGAAATGTATCCAATGATAAACATGCAGGAGTGAGACAGATCCAGGATAAAGTGTATGGAGGGCGTTTTTAAAGTCACCATGAAATCCAATATTTTTATAGAATATCGCAGCATATATTATAAATAATTAATCCGTACTCATCCTTATATTCTAAATTCATTAACTCGTGTTTACTTGCGTGAGGGCGGGGCAACCTGTCACTCACATGAAGATCGACCAATAGCAAACCACAACCATCTAATCAATCCCCAAAATAAAGCACTACATTTGTTCTTGTTCCAGAAGCCATTTCACTTGGATATACGTCACAATAGGGAAGAAAAGATGATTGCAACTTCTCTTTCATGCTGATTTTAAAGGCCTGGCTCTCGTTTGTTGATGAATCCTCATTGTCAACTGATCTGTCATCTTACTGTATCTCTGACCTTTAGTTTGATTTGTCTTTCCTTCAGCCGTTGACTTTAACTCTGACAGCATATCAGCAGTGTTCAGTACTGAGACCTCAAGGCGAGGATGTTGAGATTAGAGCTGACTTGATGATCAGCAGGCCTTCATGGGTCACACTGACAACGAATGAGGGGGGTGAACCGACCACCAGTATATTTAGATATGAATCTGTGGTATTCACTCTTAAAACAGACACGGAATTAAACACAGCATAAATAATTCTCGCATCTTTAACCATCTTGACACTGTGAAGATGGTGTTATGTGATGTGTTGCTTCTTATGCATAAGCTGAAAGTCATAACAGGAGCAAAGCGGATCAGATTCAGCATTCATTTACATAGAACCAAAGCCTAAAACCTAAACTTGAACCAGGGTTGTTATAGTTAACAATAAAAAACAATATAAGACAACTTATTTTATTTCAGTTAGCAACATTTTTTATTTTCATTTAGTTTATCATGATGCTTTAAAAAAACAAAAACTGAAATAAAATAATAAAAAGCATATGGAGATGCTTAAAAATGACAAAAAAAAAATTACTTTTACTAAAACTAAAAACTTGAACTAAAAATTAAATGTAAAAATACACTCTTAAAAATGAGGTTCCAATAGGTAGTTTATTGCAGTGATGCATAGAAGAACCATTTTTGGTTCCTCAAAGAACCGTTCAGTGAACAGTTAAACTAAGAAATATATATATAATTTCTTTGCGTGAAAAACATTCTAAAAATAAAAAAAAACCCTTTTATATAAAGAACCTTTGTTCTTCATGGAACCATATATTCAGATAAAGAACCATTATGTTTTAAATGATACTTGAATGCTATTATGTTGTTCCTGGCCTACAGTTATTAGCTGAGGATGTAAATCCAGCCCTAGTGCTTCTATATTTACATCGCACAGTCCTGTTCTCTTTTTACTCATAATAGATTTTGTAGTCATTTTAACTGTGTATTTCCCTCTGGACTGGACTATAATTAATGTGACTTGGAGCTGCTATTTATACTACAAGCCTAATTAGCCAGAACCACTTCTGACAGAACCGCTAGACTAGCAACAATCCATTCCTGCCCTATTTAACAGGTGAATTATTGATGTATTTATAGGAAGTAGTCGTTCTTTGGGGCGGCTCTGTCGCTTCACAGCCAGAAGGTCCCGGACATGTTCTCCCTGTTTCTGCGTGGGTTTCCTCCGGGTGCTCCCGTTTCACCCATACAATCACCAAGAGTCGGATATGACTGAAATGGTGATAGATAGATAGTCAGTCATTCTTTCATTTATTCATTCAGTTGCTAGAGCATTGCTAGGGTGTTTTTTTTACTGTCTCAAGTGTCTGTGATTCTGGTTACTAGATGTCTCCGGTGTCTTCTTCAGTCAAAGTTTATGGGATTTTCTCACCTGCTTTTTTATCTACAACACTAAAGTCAAATCGGTTAAAGTTCAAAACTAATAAAATACTGGATGAGTAAGTTTAACTGTAATATTTAATTATATAAGCTTAGTTTAACACTAACTATGAGCAAAAGTGACACCTTAATTGTAATTAATTGTTTTTCCAATTTTCTCCACCTGTCCTCAACCATGTGTGTATGTATGTATGTATGTATGTATATATATATATATATATATATATATATATATATATATATATATATATATATATATATATATATAACCTTAATATGCATTCTGTCTCTCTTATTAATAGTAATAAAATTAAATGGAATTTCATGTAACCCAATAAATCCATAACCTCAAACAGCCATACCTGCTCTTCTGTTTGTGTCCCAGCGTCGTCTTTAGTGTCTGACATGCTAAAATGTTTCGACTCACAGAACATGTATGCTTTCACGTCAGTAACCTCAGGGCAGGTTAGGCTATAGAAAGTATTCAATGCATTGCTTTTGCAATCAGGACACAATGTACGTCAAACGCTCATCTGTAGCCTCAGGTGACAGTGTTTCTTTGAAACTCCTCATTTGTTTGACTTTCATGTTTTTAGGCATCTTGAGCTGCTACATTCTCTGATGTGAATCATTATACAGTGGCTCGTTGAGAAAGTGAATGAATGAATGAATGAAGGATGTTGTACAATTTCCTTTGGCATGTTGTGAAGTTGGTTTCTTTTTAAGAAAGGATTTATGTGATGAAAAACTACATTATTTAGTAAATGCATGTTTTAAGAAAATGTAAGTGTTTCACAATCTTGTCAAAAAATATTCCTTGTTTAATGAATTCCTGCCCAAAGCATTCGCAGAATAAAGGGGTGGGGCCTGGTTGAGTTAGTTAGTGTTGAAACTGGCGGTTATGGTAAGGGGCGGGACATTTCCCAAACATGATTGAAGCGCTTGACCAATCACAACACATTGCTCCAGCCGACCAATCAGAGCACATTGTGCTTTTCAGAAGGAGGGGCTTCATAGAGACAGACACCAAACAGAGCATTACTGACAGACTGGGAAGAGAGGAGCTGCAACATTGGAGAATATGGGAAAAATTGTGTATTCTAGTAGAGCCCAAAAACAAAATCAAGACTTTGAGGCATAATTGGCCCCCTTTAATAATAAAAGGTTCTTTATAGGCATTGATGATTCAACGAAGAACCTTTAACATCCACTGAAACTTTCCATGTAATTTGACATTATATTGATGTTTGTCTCCGCAAACTCCACTGATAAACTTGGCTGTATTGTGCTAGACTTTAAAGTGTATTGTTCTAATGAGATGTCATTATTGGCCATCTTTTAATGTACATTGAGCAGTGAGTGTTAGAGTCATGCATTAGCTAATGATGCTAGAAATCTGCTCTCGCTGTTCCCAGAGGATATTTAACTGATGTAGGACAAATCAATCAACACGCACACGCACACACACTCAATGCTGTAATGTGACTAATGGCAGTGAGTCAACATGCCTACTATCAGTAGTATTAGTTTGTCGTAGAACTGAAATTTATTCCTGTGATCAAAACAGAATTTTCATCATCATTACTCCAGTCTTCAGTGTCACATGATCCTTCAGAAATCATTCTAATATGCTGATTTGCTGCTCAAAAAACATGTATGATTATTATCAATGTTTGGTTAAACACACAAATCTCCCTAAAGGTTTGGCTTCAAAACATCTCAATATCTATGTACAGCATCAGTGACATTTGGACAAGTGAAATGTCTTGCTAGATCATAGATAAATGATGTTTCCTAACAAAGTTCGGGAGGAGCATGTTCAGATAATTAAACACATGTGGAGCACATTCAGGTAATCAAGCCTAATTAGACACGAGTGGAGCACACTCCCAATCAATGAGGTAAGAGATATATATTCAGCAAACTTAACTCAGTTCTTTGACAGTCTAACAGCATCCCTCCACCACCCCATCTCCTCACTTCTTCTCCTAAATACTCTTACAACAAGGGGGGAGCACTCTGGGTTCGGGCAAAAATTTCCGAGCTCGGAGCCCTCCCCCTGGACAGCACGCCAAATACGCATAATCTTTACTCTGTTTAATTGATGTAAATGTGAACTCGTGAAATGACAGCTAGATCATGCAGGTTTGCAATGCACAACACCAGGAAGATCAGGCCTTACTGAGCATGCAACACAACTTCTCGTCCAGGCCCTGGTTATTTCTAGGCTTGATTACTGCAATGCTCTTCTGGCTGGACTTCCATCATGTGCAACTAAACCTCTACAAATGATCCAGAATGCTGCAGCCCGTCTTGCCTTCAACGTGCCCAAAAGGGCCCACGTCACTCCTCTCCTCATCTCACTGCATTGGCTACCACTCGCTGCTCACATCAAGTTCAAGGCATTACCGCTTGCTTACAGATCGACCACAGGCTCAGCTCCTCCTACTTTCACTCGCTCCTACGAGTCTACTTCCCTACCAGAAGCCTACGATCGGTCAAAGAGCGACGGCTCGTGGTACCATCTCAGAGAGCCACAGAATCGGTTAACGCTTTACCGCAATACCGCGGTCACGTGACGCCTACCGCGGGTCTGAGCTCGTCACCGCAAAAAAAACATTGGCCTGCCCATGTGTGCACATTGTGTCTAATGACATGGATTATGTCTAATGACAGTGTCTTACATGGATTCAAGGTTTTCTAAACAAAACTTATCATCAAAAGATGGAGCAAATCCGACCTTTCGCGAGTTGGGTAGCGCAATGTTCCATGACACATAATAACATTACATTCGTGTTAGAGATGCGTGGATGGGCTATTATTTCATCTGCAACCGCATCACAAAACTCATCATCCGTCCGCACCAACGTTTTTTGACCAATTTTCAAAACAGCCATCCGCTGATTGTTTTAAGGTCTATGGGCGATGCAAGACTCTGCTGACACGAGGCACGAGGCTAGAAAGCCCTTGGCTGTTCTAGAAAGGAGACTGATCCAATGCAGCAAAGATATTTAAAGGCTAAAGTCCCTAGTATAGCCTATTGGCTATGTTGTATCCCCAGAATATCAGCAGTGAACTCCGTCTCCGAATTGGCGCACAGGGACAAAAATAAATAAATAGCCTAAATAAAACGCACATCGGCAAACCTGACCTTACCTGACTAGGCTACTGTACAATTTTATCATTTCGTTTTGAATTTTGTTTAAAAGTAGACATTTCACACTTTCTATTTATTACTCATGTCTGTGAGGCAAGTAGCCTATACGCTGAGTTTCGTTTCATTTATGAGACAAGCTCCATTTCCAGTATTTAACGTGGTTTACTGCTATACCGTGGGAATTTCTTGCTTTTCAACCGCGGTTAGAAAAAATCCATAACCGTCCCAGTCCTACTCCAGAACATTCTCATTCACGGTCCCATGCTGGTGGAATGATCTCCTCACCCTCGTCCGGAATGCAGAAACCCTGACAAAAGTCAAAATGCAACTGAAAACATAGAAGAAAAGAAAAAAAACCTTTCCTTTTCCTTTAAATCCTCCCTTGTCTAGCTTATGCTACTCTGAGCAATCATCATCATCATCAACTTTTTATTTCCAGACTCTTGGTCCATCCAGAAGGCACAGACATAACGTGCAACATACATAAAATCAGATACATATACAAAGAGATAAAAAGATACAAAAGGATATAAAAGAAAAAGAAAAAAAACTACAGTACGGCATTTCTATAAAAGACACTTATACCAGCCTTTCCATAGTGATGATTGGTATCGTATGGCACTAAACCTAGGATTTACTAGCAGCATCACAATGCTGTTCTGGGAGTCATTCAGGCGACAAATGAATTTGTAGATGAGTCTCCTCAGTAATGCCTGAACTTTGTATTTTGAGCACTTCTTCTGTTGCTTTTCCCTCTTCACGATGATTTGACTTGTCTTTAGTCCTCAGTTGTAAGTCGCTTTGGATTAAAGCGTCTGCTAAATGACTAAATGTACATGTCTTTCCCATTGACTTCCACTGCAAGTGCATTACAGTGCAACTCTTATCATCCTACAACTGTGATGATGATAAAGTTTAACCTGTATTGACCCTGCAACAGCCCTCTAAAACTGTAATCGGTAATCCGTGCGGATCTCAACAGATCTGAAATCCTTTTCCTGTTTGGGAAGCTTGTTTTCTGTGGGTTCATGCTTGTTTTGTACGCAGTGTCCTTTAGAACCGCAGATGAGGTTATGTTGGCCGGTGAGAGTGATTGTGTGTTGGGTTGCTTCATGTTTGTTTCTTCATTCTTGGAAGAGACGCAGAAACAGACGCCTAGATAAAGTTGCTCTCGCCGGAACTTCCCGTAATTCAATCCCAAATAAAAGGACTTGGTTGTAGTGTATTGTATCAGGACTGTATCAGATCGCCGCTGGAATATAGCTTGTATCTGACAATGCTGAAGTTGTGCATAATAAATCGCACCGGTGTTGCTGATGTATGTTTGCATGTTCATGTGTGTTAAAGAGGACCCACTACGCTTTTTGACATGTTCATGTTTCTTTAGTGTGTAAAGTTGCAGTTTGAGCATGAAAAATGTCTGCAAAGTCACTCCAAAGGGAGATATTCTTTATATCAGTAAACAAGTTTATTTGTAATTGTGTGTGATTTTGTGTAATGTGTGTGTCACCGATAGCTCTGAGACTAGGTGAGATCCAAGCGCAGCTTTATTGGAAAATCCAGAATCGTAGTCATGCCAGGCAAAGGGTCAAAAACACTTGCAAACAATCCACAGAAGAACAAAAAACAAGGGAGAGTGCTCAGGAATGCCGTGTGACAATTACAAAACCTCGATGAGAAATGGCAGAGAGAACATGGGCCCAGTCCCAATTCGCCTACTTATACTACGACCTAAAAGTATGTACTCTTTTTGTGAAGAAAAAGTACATACTTTTGAGTAGCAAAAGAGTAGGCAAGCCTTGGGACATACTATCACGTCATCTTTAACGGACAGATCTGTTGCGTGCATCCTGTCACCGTAAACTGCCCTGTCAATCATCTCGTCACAGTTAAAATCCTCCTTTCAATCTAATTTGATTTCCTATTGTTTCGGAGAGAAATGTAGTCGCACGTTCATCTGCCAGTCGTGGGTCTTTCATGCGGAGACTCTCCTGACATTTTCGTCAGGTTAGATACTGATAATTAATCACTCAAACCCCTTTATCTAAACCTCTCTACATAACCGCCGGACTCGCGCGTCCTCCATGTCTGTAGTTTAACACTTTTCACTCGTGTTTGATGATGATGATACACAGGGCAACTTTTTGAGCAATGTTGCTGGGCAATCTTGCCTAGGGATTGTTGCTGGGGCACTTTCCCATTAAAAAAGGGCAATACATTTTTATCTGGATAATTTAGATCGGTCGTGGGCCCTGTGTCTCATCATGGTTGCCCGTTTACGGCAAAATTGACTATTCCGTTGCAGTTTACTTTATTACACTCCCTCCACCATAAGCAATACACTCAACACAGTGTCACTTTTGTTGTTCATACTGTCACTATCCAAACAATTTATGAATAATTAATTAACTGTGTGTGTGACAATTGTCTCTGCATAAGTAAATTCAGACAGAGAAAGATAGGCTACATATTTTATTTTACCATCAATGGACAAATGAAAGGTTACAGACATTAACAGTGAGAAGAAAATAAATAAATAAATAATTGAAACAGAGAGGGGGGGTGAGCGGGTGAGCAATGCTGAATGAAGCTTTGAGTAATGAGCCTTTGGGTGAAGCAATGGACTGCGAGGTCTCAGTGGCTAGGCCTCATTTTACAATTACAATTTAGCCTCATTTTGCCGTCACTAGTGTGCATCAATCTGCACTTCGGAAATAGTAGACCATCCGGGTATCTTTGGAACACTCATTTTAACATACTACGATTTGGGACGTACTAATTCTATTTTCGAATACTATTTAGGACAGATAGTATGCCAATTGGCACTGGGCCATGGTATAAAAAGAGTGAGACAAACAATGTAATGACACACAGGTGAATGCAATAATTAGTGATGAGTCCGGGCAAAGGATTATGGGAACTGAAGTGGCAAATGTCAGAGAAGGAGTGTCCTCTGGTGGTCAACCTGGGCACACCAGCTGGTAACTGTGACGGTGTGTGAATCAAATCATGGGGAAATCACTTTAGGAATAGTTTTAGGAAACACAATTCTTTTTCAGCCGGATTATACTGAAAGCTGCCAACATTTGTTTAAGTTTCCTAAAATAATCACTTATGCAAAGACAGGGCAAACTCAAGACACAGAGGCCCTGTTTACTCCTGGTGTTAAGATGCGTTTAAGTCAATCGGATCACAAGTGGATGACGCTAAATACAGGTGTAAACAGGGTCTAAAACGTGTGAGCTTGTCCACTTTCAACCACTTCCAGAGATAGTCGAAATCGCATTCGACCAGATTTGCTTTCGTAGTGTAAACACTCATGTGGTCGAATGTGTTCAAACAGCTACAGAAGACCATCTACTCTCCGGCTCCTGACATAATGCCTAAACATTATGGGAAGAGTTCTAGCCAGACGGGTTGTAAACTTGCTGAAGACCCAAGTTTGGTTTGAAGACGAAACATCAAAAATTTAAACATCAGGGGCCGGTTGCATAAACCGCTAAGACTAGTCTTACAAGTTAGACACCAATTTTTTTACCGTCAAGTTCGGTATTTTACACTTAAAGCCCTGTTTTAAGATCGTTTCTGATGAAATAGAACAGTTAAGATTGAAATTTGGACAAATGCTGCTGTCCCGAGAATCTTCGGTTTCTGTGTTAGCACCCCCCCACCTCCACAATGGTTTTATAGGGGCACTGGAACAATATCATTCATAAAACGCATTAAACTTTAGTTTACAAAGACGTGAAACTCACCGAGTGGTCTGGGATGTTCACTGATATGCTCACACAAAAATCGCTGCAAAAGATGCTTTCCAACAGGTGTTTTACCATTCGTCGTAAAACTGTGGACCTATTTTTCCAAACGCCTCACAACCGGACATTCTTCCGTTGAGAGCTTGAATAATAGACACTCCAGCCCAGTTGGTGGCGATAATGCACATTTGCCAATGTTTGGATGGCGTAGCCTACGATACCGCGACTGCATAAGACTACAGAAAGAATACAAACAACCCCATTTCCATTTCCGGCGGCGGAGTAATACCGTACCTCACAGAACATCCAATACAAGTCAATGGAGTTGGACAAAAACTACGATAAAACCTGTTGGAAAGCATCTTTTGCAGCGATTTCTGTGTGAGCTTATCAGTGAACACCCCAGACCACTCGGTGAGTTTCACGTCTTTGTAAACTAAAGTTTAATGCGTTTTATGAATGATTGTTCCAGTGTAGTGATCGACCGATATTGATTTTATATTACCGATACCGATACAGATTATTTGCATGTTTATGTGCCCGATAACCGATATGCAGAACCAATATTTATTTACTGTTATACTACTTATACTTCTGACACAATTACAACACAAATGAACTGAAAAAAAAAACATTTTATTTATAACACAATCACTCCCTCCTTGCATACAAAAAAAAAAAACTTTATATTTATACACAATTTTTTGCCATGCTTGCATTCATTTGGCATTCTTTGCAAACTGCCACCCCTGCATTGACTGAGTGAAGTAAGTCCATACTTCACTTTGTTTTTTCTTCCTTTCAGTCATCTTAAAAAACAAAACAAAAGTGTTGAAAGTTAGCAGTCTTTCATGTTAAATTAAATCTTAAAATTACAATAAAAACATTTATATTATTACATTATCTAATTTATATCTAAATTATACATATAATTTATAAGCATCAGCAGCAATATTAACAATAGGCAAAATAAATGTTAAAAGTCTACTGTTTTTATATGGAACCAAGAAAATAATTGACAGGGGAGTCATATCACATTTGCAGAAATGTAATTCATTTGAAACAGTTTTAGAAGGTTTATGTGCCGTTTAATAGGTTTAAACTAAGAGTGAGGAATAATTCACTGGGTAATATTAATTCACTGAATAATATCAGCTGGAATACTAGTATGTTTCAAAGTGCTGTTTATCTATGCATTTACACAGAAATATAACTTGGGCTACTCAACCGCGATCGCGCATTTACACAGAACTATAACTTAGGCTACTCTCAACCGCGATCGCGCGTGCAGATAATAAATAAATAAATAATTTCCACAAAGCGGTATATTTAGATGTGTATTAGCGAAATAATTGCTATGTAGTAAATGATAATATAATCTAGGGTGTTTAAACAAGATAATCTTGTCAAAAGTTTCATTCAGTGGCCGTGCTCGAGCATTCCTGATCATCAACCCAGTGAGTGCTCAGCAATATGAACGCACTTTTTTTCGAGACTAAAGCCTGTTTTATGCTTCTGCGTCGAATCGACGGCGTACCCCCGCAGACCCCTCTGCGTCGCCGCGAACCCCTCCGCCGTAGCTCGACGTGCACCTCCAAAAAATTGTAACTACGCGTCGAGGCGACGCAGACCACAAGGGCTGTGATTGGTCAGATGCACCGCGATGCAACTCAACCTGACGCAGAACCATAAAACGGCCACGACGCCGTAGGAGTGACGGCGTAGCTACGCCATGGAGTTGACGCAGAAGCATAATGAGGCCTTAATGGTGAGCAAATACAACACATAGAGAATTAAATTAAGCACTTATATTTTCAACATGCACTCATTCATGTCTGTTTTATTTAATTCATGTTACGTCTTTATTGGAGCAGGGCATTACCATACGTGACTCCATGAGTTCGTCTAAATTTTTTTGAACCAAGGTGCATAAATAAACTATATCAGGCATTTATGTCTCAAATCTCATTTCTGCATGTCTGTTATGTTAAATAAAGTTGAATAATTAAAGCAAAGCAAGTAAAACATATACTTTACCTGTGCACAGAGTTGTTGTTGACTAATCTCCTCAGACGCGTGCTGCAAAGGCAGAATTCTCAAAACGGCCACAAGATGGCGAATCCGATATTACAAAACCGATACCCGATTATGTGAAAATGCTTAAATTATCGGGAAAAATATCGGTAAACCGATACATCGGTCGATCACTATTCCAGTGCCCCTATGAAACCATTGTGGAGGTGGGGGGGTGCTAACACAGAAACCTGAAATTCTCGGGACAGCAGCATTTGTCCAAATTTCAATCTTAACCGTTCTATTTCATCAGAAACGATCTTAAAACAGGGCTTTAAGTGTAAAATAGCGAACTTGTCCTTTAAGACTGTTCATAGCTTTTTTAAACCAGTAACATAAAAACGTAGATTGGCCTAATTTAATACCGAAAAGTAAAACTGACATCCCCAGGCTAACTGCTAGTGGGTCACACTAGAACTTAAGACACTGTCTTAACATAATGGCTATGTTTATACAACCGGCCCCAGAGCTCATCGTGCTGGTCTTGTCTCCGAGGCCGGTGTGC
>JAPDVR010000006.1:5173841-5193841 GCA_026230005.1 Gila orcuttii
AGACTCAAGTTCTACAACACTGCTACTTATTAGTAGGTTGTCGTGTTCATTTACAGACAATCAAACTGTGTTTACAGTAGTGAACTTACAGTGGACGTCTATGGGGCGAGACACTGAATCAAGACACACTTTATGACTTGTAACTTTAGTTCTCATTAGAATTGCTCTGATGTTTGTAGAACATGTTTTGGAGAGTTGAATGTGTGTTGACAGCATTTCTAGTCTTATAATGAATTATTAATGAATTAGTCTCGTCCAGGAAGGGGTATTGATCTACCTGTGATAAAGTGACTCTCTTACATTAACTCTACAGGATCATGAGCCTCTTCTGCCATCAGATCGTCCTGTTCCTCACACACACTTCTTTCTTTCTTTTCAGCTCATTCGGTCACTAACCTTCATCCTTCTTTTAGTCATTAGGCAGTTTCATTCCTAATCTAATGTGATTCTGCTTTATATTTCTTCAAACACATAAGAAAAAGAGAATTAATGGACCCATTTGTGTGTGTAGTTTGAGGACATTTGTGTACATTTACCACTCACCCAAGGGCACAACAGTAAAGCAACTGAAGGAGTATTATCTCTCTCTCTCTCTCTCTCTCTCTCTCTCTCTCTCTCTCTCTCTCTCTCTCTCTCTCTCTCTCTCTCTCTCTCTCTCTCTCTCTCTCTCTCTCTCTCTCTCCCTCACTTACACACAATTGGATTATTTGTGCCAGAGGGCCTGGTGTTGGACTGGCACAGAATACCACCATCCCACAATGCACCATTTGCTATTTCCACCACAGAGAAAGCAAATGTTTGCAATGGTCGACCTCGGTGAACCCCTGACCTCTAAACGTGTGCTGTCCTTAATCTGCATGCCACTTCCTTTCTTTTACAACGCAGATTTAAAATAATGAGTCTGAACTGTTGGAGGATTTTTCTGAATGCACTTTCTGAACTGCCACCTTAACGTGGTGGAGGGGTTTGAGTACCCGAATGACCCTAGGAGCTATGTTGTCTGGGGCTATATGCCCCTGGTAGGGTCTCCCAAGGCAAACAGGTCCTAGGCGACGGGTCTGACTAAGAGCGGTTCAAAATCCCCTTATGATGGACAAACATCCAAGGACCGTGACGTCACCCGGTATGGCGCAGCCGGGGCCCCACCCTGGAGCCAGGCCCGGGGTTGGGGCTCGTATGCGAGCGCCTGGTGGCCGGGCCTCTCCCCACGGGGTCCGGCCGGGCTCAGCCCGAAGGAGTGACGTGGGACCGCCTTCCCGTGGGCTCACCACCTGCAGGAAGAGCCGTAAGGGGCCGGTGCAGAGAGGATCGGGTGGCAGTCGAAGGCGGAGACCTCGACGACCCGATCCCTGGACACGGAAACTAGCCTTAGGGACGTGGAACATCACCTCGCTGGCGGGGAAGGAGCCTGAGATGGTGCGTGAGGTTGAGAGGTTCCGACTAGAGATAGTCGGGATCACCTCTACGCATGGCTTGGGCTCTGGAACCACACTCCTTGAGAGAGGATGGACTCTTCACCACTCTGGAGTTGCCCTTGGTGAGAGGCGACGGGCTGGTGTGGGTTTGCTTATAGCCCCCCAGCTCAGCCGCCATGTGTTGGAGTTTACCCCGGTGAACGAGAGGGTCGTTTCCCTGCGCCTACGGGTCGGGGATAGGTCTCTCACTGTCGTGTGTGCCTACGGGCCAAACGGCAGTGCAGAGTACCCGGCCTTCTTGGGGTCTCTGGGAGGAGTGCTGGAAAGTGCTCCGACTGGGGACTCCGTCGTTCTACTGGGGGACTTCAACGCTCACGTGGGCAGCGACAGTGACACCTGGAGGGGCGTGATTGGGAGGAACGGCCCCCCCGACCTGAACCCGAGCGGTGTTCAGTTATTGGACTTCTGTGCTAGTTACAGTTTGTCCATAACGAACACCATGTTCAAGCATAAGGGTGTCCACCAGTGCACGTGGCACCAGGACGCCCTAGGTCGCAGGTCGATGATCGACTTTGTGGTCGTTTCATCTGACCTGCGGCCGTATGTCTTGGACACTCGGGTGAAGAGAGGAGCGGAGCTGTCAACTGATCACCACCTGGTGGTGAGTTGGATCCGATGGCGGGGGAGGAGGCTGGACAGACTCGGCAGACCCAAGCGTACTGTAAGGGTTTGCTGGGAACGTTTGACTGAGTCTCCTGTCAGAGAGATCTTCAACTCCCACCTCCGGCGGAGCCACGACCGGATCCCGAGGGAGGTTGGAGATATTGAGTCCGAGTGGACCATGTTCTCCACCTCCATTGTCGAAGCGGCTGCTCGGAGCTGTGGCCGTAAGGTCTCCGGTGCCTGTCGAGGCGGCAATCCCCGAACCCGGTGGTGGACACCGGAAGTAAAGGATGCCGTCAAGCTGAAGAAGGAGTCCTATCGGGCCTGGTTGGCTTGTGGGACTCCTGAGGCAGCTGACGGGTACCGGCAGGCCAAGCGGACTGCAGCCCGGGTGGTTGTGGAGGCAAAAACTCGGGCCTGGGAGGAGTTCGGTGAGGCCATGGAGAAGGACTATCGGCTGGCCTCGAAGAGATTCTGGCAAACTGTCCGGCGCCTCAGGAGAGGGAAACAATGCCCTACCAACGCTGTTTACAGTGGAGGTGGGCGGCTGTTGACCTCAACTGGGGATGTCGTCGGACGGTGGAAGGAATACTTCGAGGATCTCCTCAATCCCGCCGTCACGTCTTCTATTGAGGAAGCAGAGGCTGAGGGCTCAGAGGTGGACTCGTCCATCACCCTAGCTGAGGTCACCGAGGTAGTCAAGAAACTCCTCGGTGGCAAGGCACCGGGGGTGGATGAGATCCGCCCTGAGTACCTCAAGTCTCTGGATGTTGTGGGGCTGTCTTGGCTGACACGCCTCTGCAGCATCGCGTGGCAGTCGGGGACAGTGCCTCTGGGATGGCAGACCGGGGTGGTGGTCCCTCTTTTTAAGAAGGGGGACCGGAGGGTGTGTTCCAACTACAGGGGAATCACACTTCTCAGCCTCCCTGGGAAAGTCTATGCCAGGGTACTGGAGAGGAGAATACGGCCGATAGTGGAACCTCGGATACAGAAGGAACAGTGCGGTTTTCGTCCAGGCCGTGGAACACTGGACCAGCTCTATACTCTCTACAGGGTGCTGGAGGGTTCATGGGAGTTTGCCCAACCAGTCCACATGTGCTTTGTGGATTTGGAGAAGGCATTCGACTGTGTCCCTCGCGGCGGCCTGTGGAGGGTGCTCCGGGAGTATGGGGTCCGGGGTCCTTTGCTAAGGGCTGTCCGGTCCCTGTATGACCGAAGCAGGAGCTTGGTTCGCATTGCCGGTAGTAAGTCAGACTTCTTCCCGGTGCATGTTGGACTCCGGCAGGGCTGCCCTTTGTCGCCGGTTCTGTTCATAGTTTTTATGGACAGAATTTCTAGGCGCAGCCAGGGGCCGGAGGGTGTCAGGTTTGGGGACCACGCGATTTTGTCTCTGCTTTTTGCGGATGATGTTGTCGTGTTGGCCCCTTCACACCAGGACCTTCAGCATGCACTGGGACGGTTTGCAGCCGAGTGTGAAGCGGCTGGGATGAAAATCAGCACCTCCAAATCCGAGGCCATGGTCCTCAGTCGGAAAAGGGTGGCTTGCTCACTTCAGGTTGGTGGAGAGATCCTTCCTCAAGTGGAGGAGTTTAAGTATCTTGGGGTTTTGTTCACGAGTGAGGGAAGGATGGAACGGGAGATTGACAGACGGATCGGTGCAGCTTCTGCAGTAATGCGGTCGATGTACCGGTCTGTTGTGGTGAAGAAGGAGCTGAGCCGTAAGGCAAAGCTCTCGATTTACCGGTCAATCTACGTTCCTACTCTCACCTATGGTCATGAGCTTTGGGTCATGACCGAAAGGACAAGATCCCGGATACAGGCGGCCGAAATGAGCTTTCTCCGCAGGGTGGCTGGCCGATCCCTTAGAGATAGGGTGAGAAGCTTGGTCACTCGGGAGGAGCTCAGAGTAGGGCCGCTGCTCCTCCACATCGAGAGGGGTCAGCTGAGGTGGCTCGGGCATCTGTTCCGGATGCCTCCTGGACGCCTTCCCGGGGAGGTGTTCCGGGCACGTCCCACTGGGAGGAGACCCCGGGGAAGACCTAGGACACGCTGGAGAGACTATGTCTCCCGGCTGGCCTGGGAACGCCTCGGTGTCCCCCCGGAAGAGCTGGATGAAGTGTCCAGGGAGAGGGAAGTCTGGGCATCTCTGCTCAGACTGCTGCCCCCGCGACCCGGCCCCGGATAAGCGGAAGAAGATGGATGGATGGATGGCACTTTCTGCTAGTGTGACTCTATAACAGCCTGAACCAGATCAGCACTGCTGATGTTTTTGTCTGCATAAATATTGATATTTTATATTTGCCAGATATTTGGATTTTTTTTTACATTTGTTAAAAATACATTTAAATACATTATTTTAAATATAAAAGTAATCTAATAAAACATACATATACTTTGATGTTTAATTACATTATATGTTTAATTAGATTACTCTTATTTTGGCCAGATATGTGTATTTATTAAATATGTTTAAATTATTAGAAATATTTTTACATTCAATATATAATATATGTTTCCTATACAAATTTAATCTAAGTAAACATATAGTTTTTGTTTCATTTCATTATGTTTGATTAGATTACTTTTTTATTTGCCAGATGTGTATTCTTTTAAATATTTGTATATATTTAAATATATTTTTTAAAATATAAAAGTAGTCTAATAAAACATACATATACTTTTGATGTTTAATTAGATTATGAATTTAATTCGATTAGTAGATATTATATTATCAGATTATATAGGCCAGATATGTGTATTTTTAAAAATATGTGTATACTGTATTTCAATTAGTGCTGTCAAATTGATTAATCACATCTAACATAAGTTTTTGTTTACATTGTGTGTGTGTGTGTGTCCGTCCGTGTGTGTGTGTTAGATTTGACAGCACCAATTTAAATACATTTAAATACATTTTAATTTATAAAACTATTTTAAAAATGCACATATATTTAAATGTATTACAAAAATATAAAAAATACACCTATGTGGCCTATATAAAAGTAATCTAATTAACATATATACGTTTGATTTAAACATAAACAGTACATGCACTGAAAAAGAAATAGTGCAAATGACAATGTTTCAAGAGGACATTAAGGGCATGATGACGTTAATACTTAATATACACAAAATTATATTAATGTAGCTTTAGATGACTATGTGCATTTAAACATATGCAAGGATGTTAAAGCGTACAGCGCACATATTCTGAGAGAGCGAGAATTGCACATAAGAATTGTAAACGATTGATAAAAAGATCAGCATCTCTATGCTGGTTGTATTGCTGTAATCTCTCCGTGTGTTGCAGGCATATAGGGGTTCATCCTATGCCAGCATGCGAGGACAGGGTGTGTTGTGTTTATGTTGCCCGGCGACACACACCGCATCAGGAAGTTTGGTTGAAGTAAATGCGCTCTGTTTCCTTCACTTAGTGCTTTTTTTAAACACTTTTTGTGTGTGTGTGTTGTGTGTGTGTTTGTGTGTGTTGTGTGTGTGTTGTGTGTGTGTGTGTTTGTGTGTGTGTGTGTGTGTGTGTGTACTTGTACAACTATCTTTGTGAGGACCAGTTTGAGTTTTAGACGATTGGAGTGAGGACAAAGAGAGTAAAGTGAGGACATTTTGGCCGGTCCTCACTTTCTGAGACCCCTTTAAAGGCCTGTTTGAGGGTCAAGACTTGGTTTTAGGGATAAGGTTATAATTAGGTTAAGGTTAGTTTTAGGGTAAGGGTTCGGGTTAAGCACTTAGTTGTGATGAGTAAGGTTAGGGTAAGCGGCTAGAGATTGCATTGTGTCAATGAATGTCCTCATATGTGTGTGTGTGCGTGTGTGTGTGTGTGTGTGTGTGTGTGTGTGTGTGTGTGTGTGTGTGTGACTGCACTCATGGCCTATATGCTGTCTGATCTCTCTAGTAATCTGAGTTAATGGCAGTTATGACCACACTTATGCATTCAGATTATATTATTGGGCTTTATTCCCATAGTATTTACATGTTTAAGTGTGTGAGAATTCAGCAGCTGTGGGATATTTTACCATAATGATTTTCCATATTAAAATCCTAAAATTTTGTTTGCATTTGAAAATTCACTTTATTTTACTGTGTCTTTGTTACATACGTAGTTACTGTAGTGATAACTATAAATGATAAATGATGCATAATTACATGCAATTAACCCTAAACAAACCCCTATTCTTAACCATATAGTAAGTAAATGTAGTTAATTATGACTCAGTACTTAAATGGATAATTACACTGTAACACGGACACCTTAAAACAAAGTGTAACCGAAAATTCTCTCGATGACAAAGACGAGATAGTTATTTATTGCTGTGCAAAAACTGTGTTATATCATGTTATGGTATCTAAAATAGTATATGCACCGTCTAAATGCTGAATAATTAGTTTTTTTATTTGCTTTCTCTTTATGTTTTGTGGATCACATTAAGACAGTCATATGTATATTGCTAGATTTACCATAAGCATTATAGTTTAATATATAAAAAAACTCCTTAGCAACGGTTCTAACTGAAATTTTGAAATTTCCTGTTAATTGTGCAAGAAAAGAGTGTGTGAAACGAATTAACTTGTACATCTCACGCCTTTGACAACATCTTCAGCATGACTAAACTAACTCATTGCAAAAGCAAATAATATGATCCTGTGTCCTGACATGCAAGCAGACTTTACAACAAGACATCATGTACTTTTAGAGAATTAGTTCCTGGGGAAAAGCCAGGAAGAACTGGATTGCGACATGTATTGTTAGTTCTCGTCGTTCTTCAGGAAGGTTTTGATGTGGTGTTTTACAGTTAGGTTAACTATAGTAAAAAAGACAGCTGTGCTTATTACAGTGTTAAATCTCCATTGACCTAAGTTTCAAAATCTAATCTAGAATTCAAAATCCTACTATAATAATGTAATTGCATATTATGGTCAGTACTTGCATGGACTCCTAAAAATAAAGGTTCCAAAAGAGGTTTTTCACAGTGAGGTCATTGAAAAACTATTCAGTGAACAGTGAAAAAAATAAAAATAATAATTTCCTATTTTGAAGAACATCCCAAAAATCTAAAGAGCCTTTTTGCACTATAAAGAAACTTTTGTGGAATGGAAAGATTCCCCCTGCATGCAGTCAATATTTTTATCCCTTAAAACTCATCTTTGATAATCAATGACAAATGTTTTTTTACTTTAATCGTGCATTAAAATAGCTTGAATGTAACTCTACACCCTTGCTTCATTTAGTATATGCGGATGTGCAAATATGCAAATTAGCCCCGCCTCCACTCACTCACACCAGCTAATGTTACCTGATCCACTCGCTCAGCTGTAGTTAATGCTTTACAATGGCAAGCGGAAATATTGGTTTAATTCAGTCATATTTGTTTTTTAGGAAACAAGTCAAGTCTCGCTTAGGAAGTGCTTAGATATGGAGAAAAAGCACCTGGGTGACGACCTTAAACAAAGCATGCAATGAAGTATCCAGGTTTAGGAACCCGTCCTAGTCTATAGACTGTTACCAATCCTAATCCATTCAGCATAACTATTCAACGACTGGGACAGTGGCTCCAAGAGCCATTAAAGACAAAGGATGAGAGTCAAAATCTGACTCATTTAACTTACAATAGAGAGAACAGGACTGGCAGGAATCTCTTGCTGGAAACTTTGCTTAACAGCTGATATCATCATCATAACCTTAACTGCTAAATTCAGTGTACTCCACCTTAGTTTTTCATGTTATGTTATGTAAGGACATAAGATCAGCAGATCTTAAACTGATTCTTAAATTTGTAATCCCACAGTTTGAACTAAAAACTATGGAAGCTTGTTTCCACCACTGAATAAAAAATGAAAAAGGTATTTTTGTGACTTTTTATCTCGCAATTCTGACTTTTTTGCTCGCAATTGCGAATTACGTGATATACAAGGTCAAAGTTTATTTATAAAGCACATTTACAAGCAGTCATACTGCCCCAAAGTGCTGTACAGATACAGAGAACTGCATAAAATAAAAACATAACAATTAACCGAAAAAAAACCCTTCTAAACAAAATATGCCAAAAATAATAAAACAGACAACAATAAAACAATATTAAAATGTCACAGCTCAGCTTACATTAAAAGCCAGTGCAAAAAGATGGGTTTTTAAGAGTGATTTAAAAATCTCGATAGAGGTAGCTGCTCTAATATTGAGAGGAAGAGAGTTCCAGAGCTTAGGACCTATATATAAATACAGTCGTAATTGCATGTTATAAGGAATTGCTGATGTTACACATACCATGTTCCCGTTCGCCATCTCAGAGTCAGAGACAGAGACAGTGGCCTTCTAAATATCAGCATCATTAGAAACGCTTTGAAAGTCAGTGTAGAAAGGTATATTGTTCATCGGCACCGAATGGAACGGTTTGACTCGGTGGAAAAGTGGCTATTGATGCCAATAAAGAACCTTTAATTTAAGAGTGTTCCAAATTACAGTTGATCTTCTTTTTGGTGTTTATGTGCATACTAAATGTTGACTGGTTCAACAATGATGATAGTAAAGTAGCTCTGATCCACTGTTTCTTTTTCTTTTCATTTTGGTTTATTTATCCAAAAGTCAAAAAGAAGGGAAATACATCAAAATGCAATGTAAGACTTTAAATTATCACAAAAATGGCATCATTAATTACATTACAATATAGCCGTTTACACTGAAACTTTCCTCAAACTATTATTTTGATGGCGTGCAAACACTGCTTCCTTTAGGAAATGCAAATTTGCTGTTGGATAAATATGTAAAAAGCGTCACACTGGCTGTGCTGGAGGAGTGTGTGAGACAAACAGCTGTCAGAGGCATCACACAGCATCTGTCTGGCCCTCGGCTGGTGCCTGCTGGTGGGGTTACGGCGGGTCACTTATTACGTCCAGCTCTGATACTGAGAAAGGATTCTGATTGGCTGTGGATGTCTGAATGTGCCACTGCCAGACGCTTGGAATTGTGGGTAACATAAGTCAGCACATGTGTGTCAGCTCGAGCCGAGAGGACACAGAGCCTCTGCAAATCCTCTTTTGATATCAGATTATACGCTGACAGAAATCACAGCAAGCACATTTGTGATCTACGAGCGCACGCACGTCACCCTGCTTGCACAATGCGGTGAATAAATATCTTATTTTTACAGCCTGCAGTTTTCTTCATTACATAAACGCTGAAAACGGTGACATAATATAATGAGATTTGTCATTTGCATCTTGTGGTTTGACCAACTCAAAATTACATAATATCTTCTGAAAGGGTAAATTCTCACAAAAAAGTATAAAGAAAATGATGCCTGTTTTTAGGACTGTGCATTGTAAGGTTTTCATTTACCATTCCCATTATTGAAATGTTGTCTTGTGAATTAAAAAAAATATATATATATATTGATTCCACTTATTCTCAATGTTGATTCTTACATTAATATTTACATTATTTATTTATTTATTTATTCTAGTTATTCTCAATGTTGACTCTGACTAGGTTTTCAGATAATACAGTATTTATTTATGTTTATTTATTCTAGTTATTCTCAATGGTTATTCGCACTAGGATTTACCTTATTTATTTATTTATTTACCTTATTTACAGGTCCTTCTAAAAAAATTTGCATATTGTGATAAAGTTCATTATTTTCCATAATGTAATGATAAAAATTAAACTTTCATATATTTTAGATTCATTGCACACCAACTGAAATATTTCAGGTCTTTTATTGTTTTAATACTGATGATTTTGGCATACAGCTCATGAAAACCCAAAATTCCTATCTCAAAAAATTAGCATATCATGAAAAGGTTCTCTAAACGAGCTATTAACCTAATCATCTGAATCAACTAATTAACTCTAAACACCTGCAAAAGATTCCTGAGGCTTTTAAAAACTCCCAGCCTGTTTCATTACTCAAAACCGCAATCATGGGTAAGACTGCCGACCTGACTGCTGTTCAGAAGGCCATCATTGACATCCTCAAGCAAGAGGGTAAGACACAAAGAAATTGCGGCGTGGCATGGAGGCAATCAGCCTGTGGCACTGCTGAGGTGTTATGGAGGCCCAGGATGCTTCGATAGCGGCCTTAAGCTTATCCAGAGTGTTGGGTCTTGCGTCTCTCAACTTTCTCTTCACAATATCCCACAGATTCTCTATGGGGTTCAGGTCAGGAGAGTTGGCAGACCAATTGAGCACAGTAATACCATGGTCAGTAAACCATTTACCAGTGGTTTTGGCACTGTGAGCAGGTGCCAGGTCGTGCTGAAAAATGAAATATTCATCTCCATAAAGCTTTTCAGCAGATGGAAGCATGAAGTGCTCCAAAATCTCATGATAGCTAGCTGCATTGACCCTGCCCTTGATAAAACACAGTGGACCAACACCAGCAGCTGACATGGCACCCCAGACCATCACTGACTGTGGATACTCCAGTGCTGCTTCTCTGTAGCCCAGGTCAGGTGCTTCTGCCGCTGTTTCTGGTTCAAAAGTGTCTTGACCTGGGGAATGCGGCACCTGTAGCCCATTTCCTGCACACGCCTGTGCACGGTGGCTCTGGATGTTTCTTCTCCAGACTCAGTCCACTGCTTCCGCAGGTCCCCCAAGGTCTGGAATCGGTCCTTCTCCACAATCTTCCTCAGGGTCCGGTCACCTCTTCTCGTTGTGCAGTGTTTTTTGCCACACTTTTTCCTTCCCACAGACTTCCCACTGAGGTGCCTTGATACAGCACTCTGGGAACAGCCTATTTGTTCAGAAATTTCTTTCTGTGTCTTACCCTCTTGCTTGAGGGTGTCAATGATGGCCTTCTGGACAGCAGTCAGGTCGGCAGTCTTACCCATGATTGCGGTTTTGAGTAATGAAACAGGCTTGGAGTTTTTAAAATCCTCAGGAATCTTTTGCAGGTGTTTAGAGTTAATTAGTTGATTCAGATGATTAGGGTTTATAGCTCGTTTAGAGAACCTTTTCATAATATGCTAATTTTTTGAGATAGGAATTTGGGGTTTTCATGAGCTGTATGCCGAAATCATCAGTATTAAAACAATAAAAGACCTGAAATATTTCAGTTGGTGTGCAATGAATCTAAAATATATGAAAGTTAAATTTTTATCATTACATTATTTTCCATAATGAACTTTATCACAATATGCACATTTTTTGAGAAGGACCTGTATTTATTCATTCAATCAATTTATTTTTTTTATTTTTATTTATTCAAATTATTCTCAATGTTGACCCTCATTAGGTTTTCAAATAATACAGTATGTATTTATTTATTCTCAGTGGTGATTCTCATTTTTCAAATAATAAAATTTTTATTTACCCTCATTTCTTATTTTTTTACCCAATTTATTTTTTATTTACCTAATTTTTTTTATTTATTCATTCTAATTTTTTACTTATTTATTTGTATTTATTCAAATTATTCTCAAAGTTGACCCTCATTAGGTTTTCAAATAATACAGTATTTTTTTTAAACTTTTTTAAATTTTGAGTACTTCAGTGAATGTAATGATTGATCATTTCATTTCAATTTGCTATTGTCATGTTTTGTGGCGATATAATGATGTATCAGCATTGACATTAGTGTGTGTGTTGGTTTTGCAGCTGTTTGACCGGGTGCGTGAAGATAATCCTGAGTTTCATCAGAAGATCATACCCATCAGCAGCGAGCTCACACAGCCCGGCTTGGCCATCAGTCCAGAGGATGTACAGACACTCACTTCACGGATCAACATCGTCTTCCACTGCGCCGCCACCATACGCTTTGACGAACCACTGAAGTGAGTGACAGGAGCCTTACAGACATGCCACAACATTTCGAGAATATTTGCACTGTGTGTCTGAAGGGAGTCATCTTTCAGAGAGGGATTGACAATCAGTTTACATTAAGACGTCAACTTGGAGTTCAGATAGATAGATAGATAGATAGATAGATAGATAGATAGATAGATAGATAGATAGATAGATAGATAGATAGATAGATAGATAGATAGATAGATAGATAGATAGATAGATAGAAATGTTTGCCGTCATTAAGATTTTTTTCTGGAGTAATGATGCTGAAAATTCAGCTTTGATTGCAGGAATAAATTACATTTTAACATATATTCACATAGAAAACAGTTATTTTAGCTTGTAATAATATTTTATAATTTTAACTGTGTTTTTGATCAAACAGATGCAACCTTGGTGAGCATCAGTCAAGTCAAAATGTATTTATATAGCACAGTTTATACAGGCAAGCTGACTAATGTGCTTTACATAACAGCATAAAAGTACACAACAGACAAACAAACAAAATTAAAATACAAATTACAGATTATTAAAAGCAATTGAGAAAAAATAGGTTTTCAGACGTGACTTGAAGATTGAAAGGTCAGAAAGACTTCTTTCAAAAACATTAATACATCTTACTGACCCCAAACTTTTGAATGGTAGTGTATGATGGCACATGAAAGCAACACTTGTTAAAGACGGTTCAGAAATGAGAGAATCAGAAGAAAAAGAGTGATGCAGAGAGAGCGCACATACTTCTGCTGAGTCGTGTATCTCCGGCTGAGGAACAGATGTTCACACTGCTGGAAGAACGAGGGAATTATTAGTGAACTACTGATTCTAGAGCATTATAGGTTTCATCGAACCCACAGATCCTCCTCTATTCACACATCTGTTCCCACGGACCCTTTGCATCATTTTTATTTTAAGGAAAATAAAAACAGCATTAGTAACAAAATATGTTATAAGAATTCAGTAGTTTTAATTAGTCTTCTCACTCCAGCAGCATAAAGGACCTCTGTTATTTTAGTATCATTGATATACTATTATAGTTTTTATAAATATATTGTAAATATACTTTTTTTTTTCATCGTCATTTATTTTGTCAAAGACAATGATTATTACAATATATATATATATATATATATATATATATATATATATATATATATATATATATATATATATATTAAACATTAAAGATTATTGTGTAAATTTTGCTCTTAAATGTGACACTCTTGGAAAAAAGCTTCAGTTAGGTTCTTTATAGAACTCTAGTGTTCTTGACTCAATTTTAAAGAACCCTTTTAGCCAAATACAGGTTATTTCTACTGATAAAGTTTGCTTAATTCATAAAATGTAATTAAAAATGAATTAAAACTAAATGAATTAATTAAAACGAAATGCATAAAATGATCCCATGATTGGAACCCCTAAAAGGTTCTATATATGAAGTGCCTGACGTCACGGAACCCATGAAGGTTCCATATAGAAGCCTTTCTTCCACGAGCTGAGTTTGTAACGCTCATGTCTCCTGCAGGCATGCCTTGCAGCTGAACGTCATGGCCACACAGCAGCTCCTCTCTCTGGCTCAGCAGATGCAGAACCTGCAGGCGTTCATCCACATCTCCACTGCCTACGCCAACTGCAACCGCAGACACATCGATGAGGTCATCTACCCTCCTCCGGTCGAGCCCAAGAAGCTCATCGACTCTCTGGAGTGAGTTCAGTTCATCATCATCATCATCAGCATCATCATATAAAACTGAATTACTGAAACCACAGTGTATTCAATATCAAAGTTATAGTTACTGCACTGATATTTTAGTATAATTGAGGTGCTTTTATGGTTTTAATATTTCGAATAAGTTTTTGTATTTTTTTTTTTTTAGAATTTAAAGCTTTAGTCATTTTTTGGAGCATTGTTTTTTTTAAATATGCCTATATAGTTTTTATGGTCCCACTTTATATTAAGTGGCTTTAAGTACTAAGTACTTACATTAAAACAATGAATAGATACAATGGACTTATTGTGTACATACATGTTTTTACGTTGTACTTATATTTTGAATATACCTGCATGTAATTACAGCTGTAATTAATGTATGTAATTACATTTGTAATTACTCTGTTGACCCTTAGCTTACACATTAACCCACCCTTAAACCGACCCATACCACACACACCTGACCCTAACCTTACCCGTATCACACACACCTGACCCTGACCTTACCCGTATCACACCTCAAATGCAGCAGAAGTGGTTTACAATACAACATGAACACAATAAGTACATTGTACATATTTTTCAATGCAAGTATATAATACTTAAAGGACAACTCCGGCGCAAAATGAACCTTTGGTCTAATTACACATTGGTACATAGTCAACCGTTTCCTGAGATTTGTTTTCATGATTATGGAATGTAAAGATTTTTATCTCTAACAGTTTAGCTTATAAGGCTAGTATATAGGGCATAGAGTAATAAAAATCGCTAGACAACGGACCATATGAGATTCCAAGACAGTTCAGCGCACTTGGCTCGGCGTTCATGATTCGACTGGTCGAGACTGTTTTACAAAGATGGCTCCTGCCTGTATACGCGAACTAGACTGTCTTTATAAAATATCTTCTTATTAAACTGTCTGTACACTTACAACTTTCTCAATGCTTCGGTTTGTAGGTAGAGACCCTCATTATGCTACCGTGTTAGTGTTGGGCTATTTTGAGCCTTGTTAGTGGTATTAACTAGCGATTTTTTTAGCGGTTACTCTATGCCCTATATACTAGCGTTATAAGCGAAACAGTTTTTAATGATAAAACTCTTTACATTCGATAATCATGAAAACAAATCTCAGAGAACGGTTGACTATGTACCAATGTGCCGTCACTATAGTGGGGTGAAAGGTGGCGACAATTAATCCAACAGTTATACTATATAGGCATATTAGTTGTATGCCTGAGATTTAAATGAAAACCACAAAAACATGCAATTTGGTTAAATATTTTTTCCAAATATCTGCTTCTCTTACCTCCCTAAAAATGGTTTAGTCCGATCTAAAGTATTTATTAATTATTCAGTCAGTGACAAATATCAGATGGACGCAATAAAATTGTAAGTCCCACCCCAGCTCGTGATCAGAACCAATCAGAGTTGAGGCCTGAAGTAAACAATGAACTTGGTGGAAGAGCAGGAGACTGACTGACTGAAAAATGTCGGGGAAAAGAAAACATAAATCAGGGTACCAGAAACGCCATGAAAAGAAGGAGAGAGAAACCAGGAGAGTTGTTGTATCACAGTCGATCAAGACGTTCTTAAAGACAGGTTGTTTTGTTATCTCGCTGGGAATAAGAAAACACGAATACAACACACTGTACTTGGATGAATACATTTATTATCTTTATTTAATAATACATCACCAGTTTCATGTTATCTTTATTAAATAAAAAAAGACAATAAATGATTTTATTTTTAAAATTTGACTGCATTCTTGTCACTTTCTAATTGTTTACTTTTTGATTTAGTAAGTATAACAGACTGATGGGGAAAAAAACATTATTTTGCTGTTACTTTTTTAAAATTGGTTTTATTATTATTTAACAATTTCTTGCTCTTTGTTAGTTTTTATTAGTTTTAAAATAAAGGTTATCACCATCTTCTGTTATATGTGGGCCTCCATGCTCATCTATTGTACAGTATATGATATTGGTGGAGGGCGGTGGGTCCCACATCAGTATGTTTTCAGGGGGTCCCGAATCCTCGATCTACGGCCCTGCTGACACACTGTACTGACCCTGAAGCAGAGCAGTGATTTCTCTGCCTGTCGTTCTCAACTGACGTGTGTGTGTGTGTCTGTGTGTAGGTGGATGGATGATAATATCATCTGTGACATCACACCGCGCCTGATAGGTGACCGACCCAACACGTACACCTACACCAAAGCGCTGGCGGAGAGTGTGGTCCAGCAGGAGAGCGGCAAACTCCACATCGGCATCATACGACCCTCCATCGTCGGAGCCAGCTGGCAGGAGCCCTTCCCCGTGAGTGATGGATCTACTGTCAGACGCTACACCGGAATAGTTTACAACTTTCAGAGCTCTGGGACTTTTCTGAGCGATGTGGCTTAATGGTTAAAGATCTGGGCTGGTAACTCAGAGGTTGTAGGTAATGATTGCATAAAACATAGGCATTTCTACATAGCAGAATAGCATAAAGACTTTTGAGGCAGGGTTTAAAAAATAAATAAAAATAGATATATACATTATTTTTATTATATATATATATATTATGTGTATATGTGTATATATAAACTTATTTTATTTCAGATATTGATTTCTGTTTAGTTTAAAACAAACTAAAAACAAAATCAAATTATATAGACATATTTAAAAAACCTAATAAAAATAAAAAAACACAACAAAATGACCAAAATCTTAATCAAATTAAAACAGAGAATATAAAGAAAAATCTTAAGAAAAATGTAAGTATTAAAATAACTAAAACTAAATCAAAATTGTATATACATATTAAAAAACAATTACTAAAAACTAACAAATTAATATACAACAAAAAATTAAGATAAATCTAATTTGAATATTAACTAAACCTATAATAGGTTTTAAAAATGAACTTAAATAAAAATAAAAAAATGTTAACTTAATTTTTTCAGCTAGTTGCCAAAGCAATGTTTCTCTTTTCCATTTAAATTAAGTTGAAGTCCTAAAATAGCAAAAACTAAAAACTAAATCATAATCATATAGACATATTTATATATAAAAAACTAATCAAAATGACAAAACACAACAAAATTACTATAAAAAATTAAATATATAAGAGAAAATCTAAAAAATAAAACTCACAATTGCCTCTTTTTCTTTTTTTTTTTTCAGGGTTGGATAGATAATTTTAATGGACCAAGTGGTGTTTTCATTGCTGTAAGTATTGCCATATTTTCTGCTTCATCATGTGTTACAGTAGAACAGAGCAGTACAGAAACCTACTGTATCATATTTAATATGTGAATATCTAAGGCTTCTAAATGATCAACATGATCAAAGCTTTGCAGATAAACCCACTGAACACAATCTACTACATGCCTTCTGTCGTCTGATTGATGGTTTATACTTTATCATGTAAAAGGCCTGAAGTGTAATTGTACAAACGTCCATCTGCAGCTTGTGGTTCATGAGTCTTTTTACACGTTCAACTTTCTTTAGTGTGTAATGTTGCTGTTTAAGCCTGAAAAGTCCCTGCAGCGGGAGTTATTCTCTATATCAGTGTCACTGTTTCTGAACTCCCTGAAACGCCTCCATTGTAGTCTTGAGTTTCTTCCAGGAACGAACACGTCACAATATTCCTCATTTAAATAATTCATACACAGAATAAAGGGGCGGGGCCTGGTTGAGTTAGTTAGTAGTGTGTTGAAACTGGCGGTTATGGTAAGGGGCGGGACATTTTCCAAACACACTCGAAGCACTCGACCAATAACAACACACTGATCCAGCCGACCAATCAGAGCA
The DNA here is from genome assembly GCA_026230005.1 of Gila orcuttii. Taxonomy (NCBI): domain Eukaryota; kingdom Metazoa; phylum Chordata; class Actinopteri; order Cypriniformes; family Leuciscidae; genus Gila; species Gila orcuttii. The sequence goes on from JAPDVR010000006.1 coordinate 5,191,218, forward strand.
CATTATGCTTCTCAGAAGGAGGGGCTTCATAGAGACAAGAACTAAACAGAGCGTTACTGACAGACTGGGAAGAGATGTGCTGCAACAATGGAGAATATGGGAAAAATTATGTGTTTTTTTGAACATTCAAGCATGAAAACCTATTCTAGTAGAGCCCGAAAACAAAATCAAGGCATAACAGGTCCACTTTAACATCCAAAAACATGACACTCTTGGCACAATTCACCTCCTCACATCACTCATTGACCTAAGCAATGAAAACAATCTGCTCTTCTTTTTAATTAGTCTGTATTTCATTAGCCTCCTAAACGCCTCACAGTCAAACTAAGGCATGTGGTGCTTCTGGCTCCAGTTTCATCCTCTTTGAATGCGCGTGTGTTTTCTGTGTTTGGATGCAGGCTGGGAAGGGCATCCTGCGCACCATGAGAGCCAGTAATGACGCTGTGGCGGATCTGATTCCCGTAGACATGGTTATAAACCTGACACTGTCGGCTGGCTGGTACACCGCGGTGCACAGGTACACCTGCAGCTTTCATTTGCTTATGTTTGACCTGCAGGTGATTAAACGGATAGAGACGTGGGATATTGGCTTGGAGAATCCCTCTGCGTTTATATATTTACATTGGGGAAAATATGATGATGTTCACATGCAGCACACTGTGATTTCCTTGTTTTTATCTTTACATTTCAGACCGAAAACTGCACTTGTGTACAACTGCACAACAGGAGGCATTAACCCTTTCCACTGGGGAGAGATCGGTGCGTTACATGCTTTTCTAACCGACACTGTATATACTGTAATCTACATACACTGTAAAAAAATGCTTTGCATAATACAACAATTATTGGAGCACTTTATTTCAGCCTTTTATTTGCCGTTTATTTGCAAATATTTATGAAAATTTCTGTGTAAATTGTTTCAACTCCAAATTAATGCAATAGTATGCATTAAACAGTACAGTTGAAACAGTATTATTGTCACTATGTTGCATGTTTTATTCCAGACACCAAACTCCAAATAAATCATAATTACATAACTGCGTTAATTTACATTGCAAATGCATGTCGATTCAAATGCATGAATAGTTATTTTGCATTTTTAATCCAGCTCTGAGTACAAATGTCTTAAATTTTTTGCAGCATGATCAACTAAAGAGTCAAAGGGGAGTTTAAAAATCATATTTGATAATGTTCCATGTTTATTCGTCACATCAGTTTTAACATTATAAATGTGTTTACAGTCACTTTTGATAAATTGAACACACCCTTGCTGATTTAAAGTATCTCTTACAGACCCCAAACTTCTGAAGGGTAGTGTACATTATATTATTGAAGTAAAAATAAAATATCTATAGAAAAAATATATTATATTATATTAAATTATATTATAGAAATAAATTAGCTATAGAATTTTTTTTTTATTATTTTATTATTATATAAATAAAATATCTATAGAAAAAAACTCATTATATGATTATATTATGTTATATTATAGAAAAAATTTGCTATAGACAAAAATGGAAATGATAAAATAAAAAAATAAAACAGCATGTTTTACATTATTATTATGTAAATAAAAATAATACATAATACATTATTGTATTAAATGATTATATTATATTATAGAAATAAAAAAAAAATAGAAATTAGAACAAGCGCATGTGTTATTTTATTATGTTTATTATTAAGTGTATTATTTTTATATGAAACTAAAATGTCTGAAAGGATTAGAAATATTATATTATATCACGCTGAAAGTGAAATGTCAAGTTGAGGACATTGCATTGTGGGATACAGTATTCCTCTCAGTGTTTTGGTTGCATACGTCACATTTTAACAAATGCACTACTTTGTTTAAAAAATAGCACATAGTATATAATTCAGATCATAGCCACTGTATGTGCGGTGTATGTTGATGCCGGAGGGCAGAGCAGCTGGAGTCTGGCGTTGCCATGGTAACAGCAGAGTGTGCGGTTACCATGAGCAACATCTGGCTGCCAACATCACCATGCCAACAGGCAGAAGCAGATTCCAGTGAGGATCTTCCTCTTCCTGTAAGCCTTTCTCAGCCGTAGGCCTGCACGATAATGCTGATTATGCATTATTAGAGAAGAAAATCGTGATCATGATTAAAATACAGTTAATTGTAACTGATCTCATGCTTCCATCATAGTGGCTTAGTATTAGTGTGGAACGCTGACATGTGACAGCTGTAAAATATCATATCTGCACTGCCATTAAGACATTATATATTAACTCAAGCTCCAGTAAGTGTGACTGAACACATATTTGCGTTGCAGAGCATCACGTGATGTCCTCGTTCAAAAGGAATCCTCTAGAACAGGCTTTCCGTCGGCCCAACGCCAACATCACCTCCAACTATCTGATCTACCAGTACTGGATCCTCGTCAGTCACAAGTTCCCGGCGCTCATCTATGACCTCTTCCTCAGACTGTCTGGCCAGAAACCACAGTGAGAACAATTACTCAATCATTTCTGTTCTGATTAAAGAGCATGTATCGGTGATATAAAAATGAGTTTTCTATGTGAATATATTGTAAAATTTAATTTATTCCTGTGATCAAAGCTGAATTTTCAGCATCATTACTCCAGTCACATGATCC